>CAXIIO010000711.1:0-225462 GCA_964028335.1 Altica lythri | reverse complement strand
AAACTTTTTGTTTGACCCTATATATCTCGAAAAGTATTAGTTTTTTTGAAAAAATTCAGCAATACTTTTTTTGTTGTAATATTAAATTCTACATCAAAAAATCTTATTTTAATTAAAAACGTAAAAGTTATGACAGAAAAGCTGAGATTAAATTTATATTTACAAACTTTTTGTTTGACCCTGTATATCTCCAAAAGTATCAGTTCTTTTAAAAAAAACTCAGGAAATACTTATTTATGTAAAATTAAATTCTACATCAAAAAACATCAAAAAATCTTATTTTAATTTTAAAACGTTAAAAGTTATGACAGAAAAACTCAGATTAAATTTATTTTACAAACTTTTTGTTGGACCCTGTATATCTCGAAAAGTATCAATTTTTTTGAAAAAAATCAAGAATACCTTTTTAAAGTAAAATTGAATTTACATTAAAAACGTTAAAAACCCTCATTTTAATTAAAAACTTTAAAAGTTATGACAGAAAAACTAAGATCAAATTTATATTTACAAACTTTTTGTTTGACCCTATATATCTCGAAAAGTATTAGTTTTTTTGAAAAAACTTAGACATCCTTTTTTGTGCAATAATAAATTTTTACATCAAAACATCTTATTTTAATTAAAAACGTTAAAAGTTATGACGGAAAAACTGAGATTAAATTTATATTTACAAACTTTTTGTTTGACCCTGTATATATCGAAAAGTATCAGTTTTTTTGGAAAAAACTCAAGAATAATTTTTTATGTAGAATTAAATTTTACATCAAAAAACCCCAAAAAATCTTATTTTAATTAAAAACATTAAAAGTTATGACAGAAAAACTGAGATTAAATTTATAGTTGAAATATTTTTGTTTGACCCTGTATATCTCGAAAAAGTATCAGTTCTTTTGAAAAAACTCAAGAATACTATTTATGTAAAATTAATTTACATCAAAAAATGTTAAAAAACCTCTTCGTAATTGAAAAACTTTAAAAGATATGACAGAAAACTAAGATCAAATTTATATTTACAAACTTTTTGTTTGACCCTGTATATCTCGAAAAGTACCAGTTTTTTGAAAAAACTCAGGTATACTTTTTTTATGTAAAATTAAATTTTACATTAAAAAACGTTAAAAAACCTCATTTTAATTAAAAACTTTAAAAGTTATGACAAAAAAACTATGATCAAATTTTATATTTACAAACTTTTTGTTTGACCCTATATATCTCGAAAAGTATTAGTTTTTTGAAAAAACTCAAAAATACTTTTTTTTGTGATATTAGATTTTCATCAAAATTACATTAAAACATCTTATTTTAATTAAAAACGTTAAAAGTTATGACAGAAAAACTAAGATTAAATTTATATTTACAATCTTTTTGTTTGACCTGTATATCTCGAAAAATATCAGTTTTTTTTAAAAAACTCAGTAAAACTTTTATGTAAAATTAAATTTTACATAAAAAAATTCCAAAAAATCTCATTTTAATTAAAAACCTTTAAAAGTTATGACAGAAAACCTGAGATCAAATTTATGTTTACAAACTTTTGTTTGACCCTATATAGCTCGAAAAGTATTAGTTTTTTTAAAAAAACTTGAGAATACTTTTTTGTGTAGAATTAAATTTTTACATAAAAAAACCCCAAAAAATCTCATTTCAATTAAAAACTTTTTGTTTGACCCTGTAATATATCGAAAAGTGTCAGTTCTTTCGAAAAAACTGAGGAATACTTATTTATATAAAATAAATTTTACATTAAAGAACCCCAAAAAATCTCATTTTAATTAAAAACTTTAAAAGTTATGACAGAAAAACTGAGATCAAATTTATATTTTACAAACTTTCTGTTTGACCCTATATATCTCGAAAAGTATTAGTTTTTTTAAAAAAACTTAGGAATACTTTTTTGTGTAATATTAAATTCTACATCAAAAAATCTTATTTTAATTAAAAACGTTTAAAAGTTATGACAGAAAAACTGAGATTAAATTTATATTTACAAACTTTTTGTTTGACCCTGTGTATCTCCAAAATTATCAGTTCTTTTAAAAAAACTTAGGAATACTTATTAATGTAAAATTAAATTCTACATAAAAAAACATCAAAAAATCTTATTTTGATTAAAAATGTTTAAAAGTTATAACAGAAAAAACTAATATCAAATTTATATTTACAAACTTTTTGTTTGACCCTATATATCTCGAAAAGTATCAGTTTTTTTAAAAAAACTCAAGAATAATTTTTTATGTAAAATTAAAATTTTACATTAAAAAACCCCAAAAAAATCTAATTTTAATTAAAAACATTAAAAGTTATGACAGAAAAACTGAGATTAAATTTATAGTTGCAATCTTTTTGTTTGACCCTTGTATATCTCGAAAAGTATCGGTTCTTTAAAAAAACTCTAGAATACTTATTTATGTAGAATTAATTTTACATCAAAAAATGTTAAAAAACCTCTTCGTAATTAAAAACTTTAAAAGATATGACAGAAAAACTAAGATCAAATTTATATTTACAAACTTTTTGTTTGACCCTGTATACTCGAAAAGTACCAGTTTTTTTGAAAAAACTCAAGAATACTTTTTTATGTAAAATTAAATTTTACATAAAAAAATTCCAAAAAATCTCATTTTAATTAAAAACTTTAAAAGTTATGACAGAAAAACTGAGATCAAATTTATGTTTACAAACTTTTTTGTTTTGACCCTATATAGCTCGAAAAGTATTAGTTTTTTTGAAAAAACTTGGAAATACTTTTTGTGTAGAATTAAATTTTACATAAAAAAAACCCAAAAAATCTCATTTCAATTAAAAACTTTAAAAGTTATAATAGAAAACTAAGATCAAATTTATATGTACAAACTTTTTGTTTGACCCTGTATATCTCGAAAAGTATTAGTTTTTTTGAAAAAACTTAGGAATACTTTTTTGTGTTATATTAAATTCTAGATAAAAAACATTAAAAAAATCTTATTTTAATTAAAAACGTTAAAAGTTATGACAGAAAAACTGAGATTAAATTTATATTTACAAACTTTTTGGTTGACCCTGTATATCTCGAAAAGTATCAGTTTCTTTTGAAAAAACTCAGGAATACTTATTTATGTAAAATTAAATTCTACATAAAAAAACATCAGAAAATCTTATTTTAATTAAAAACGTTAAAAGTTATGACAGAAAAACTGAGATCAAATTTATATTTACAAACTTTTTGTTTGACCCTATATATCTCCAAAAGTGTTAGTTTTTTTAAAAAAAATTCAGAAATACTTTTTTGTGTAATAATAAATTCTACATCAAAAAACATCAGAAAATCTTATTTTAATTAAAACGTTAAAAGTTATGACAGAAAAACTAAGATTAAATTTATAATTACAAACTTTTTGTTTGACCCTGTATATCTCGAAAAGTACCTTTTTTTTTTTGAAAAAACTCAAGAATACTTTTTATGTAAAATTAAATTTTACATCTAAAAATCCTATTTAATTAAAAAAGTTAAAAGTTATGACAGAAAAACTGAGATTAAATTTATATTTACAAACTTTTTGTTTGACCCTGTATATCTCGAAAAGTATCAGTTCTTCTGAAAAAACTCAAGAATAGTTATTTATGTAAAATTAAATTCTACATCAAAAAACATCAAAAAATCTTATTTTAATTAAAAACGTTAAAAGTTATGACAGAAAAATTAAGATCAAATTTATATTTACAAACTTTTGTTTGACCCTGTATATCTCGAAAAGTATCAGTTTTTTAAAAAACTCAGGAATACTTTTTATGTAAAATTAAATTTTACAACAAAAAACGTTAAAAAACCTTATTTTAATTAAAAACTTTAAAGTTATGACAGAAAAAACAAGATCAAATTTATATTTACAAACTTTTTGTTTGAACCTATATATCTCGAAAAGTATCAGTTTTTTGAAAAAACTCGGTAATAATTTTTTATGTAAAAATTAAATTTACATCAAAAATACCAAAAAATCTCATTTAATTAAAATCTTTAAAAGTTATGACAGAAAAACTGAGATCATATTTATATTTACAAAATGTTTGTTTGACCCTATATATCTCGAAAAGTATTAGTTTTATTGAAAAAACTTAAGAACATTTTTTGTGTAGTATTAGATTCTACATCAAAAATGTTATTTTAATTAAAAACGTTAAAAGATATGACAAAAACTGAGATTAAGTTTATATTTACAAACTTTTTGTTTGACCCAATATATCTCGAAAAGTATCAGTTTTTTTGAAAAACTCAGGAATACTTTTTTATGTAAAATTAAATTTTACAAGAAAAAACGTTAAAAAACCTTATTTTAATTAAAAACTTTAAAAGATATGACATTAAAACTAAGATCAAATTTATATTTACAAACTTTTTGTTTGACCCTATATATCTCGAAAATTATTAGTTTTTTCAAAAAAACTTAAGAATACTTTTTGTGTAATATTAAAATCTACATAAAAAAAACATCAAACATCTTATTTTAATTAAAAACGTTAAAAGTTATGACAGAAAAACTGAGATAAAATTTATATTTACAAACTTTTTGTTTGACCCTGTATATCTCGAAAAGTATCAGTTTTTTTGAAAAAACTCAAGAATACTTTTTTATGTAAAATTAAATTTTACAATCAAAAACGTTAAAAAACCTCATTTTCATTAAAACTTTAAAAGTTATGACAGAAAAACTAAGATCAAATTTTATATTTACAAACTTTTTTGTTTGACCCTATATATCTCGAAAAGTATCAGTTTTTTGAAAAAACTCAAGAATAATTTTTATGTAGAATTAAATTTTACATCAAAAAAACCAAAAAAATCTCATTTTATTTTAAAACTTTAAAAGTTATGACAGAAAAACTAAGATCAAATTTATATTTACAAACTTTTTGTTTGACCCTATATATCTCGAAAAGTATTAGCTTTTTTGAAAAAACTTAAGAATACTTTTTTGTGTAATATTAAATTCTACATTAAAGAACATCAAAAAATCGTATTTTATTTAAAAACGTTAAAAGTTATGAAAGAAAAACTAAGATAAAATTTATATTTACAAACTTTTTGTTTGACCCTGTATATTTTGAAAAGTATCAGTTCTTCTGAAAAACTCAAGAATAGTTATTTATGTAAAGTTAAATTCTACATCAAAAAACATCAAAAATCTTATTTTAATTAAAAACGTTAAAAGTTATGACAGAAAAATTAAGATCAAATTTATATTTACAAAACTTTTTGTTTGACCCTGTATATCTTGAAAAGTATCAGTTTTTTTGAAAAAACTCAGGAACACTTTTTTATGTAAAATTAAATTTACAATAAAAAGCGTTAAAAAACCTTATTTTCATTAAAACTTTAAAAGTTATGACAGAAAAACTAAGATCGAATTATATTTACAAACTTTTTCTTTGACCCTATATATCTCCGAAAAGTATCAGTTTTTTTAAAAAAACTCAGGAATAATTTTTTATGTAGAATAAAATTTTACATCAAAAAAACCCAAATATCTCATTTTAATTAAAAACTTTAAAAGTTATGACCGAAAAACTGAGATCAAATTTATATTTACAAAACTTTTTGTTTGACCCTATATATCTCAAAAAGTATTAGTTTTTTTGAAAAATTCAAGAATATTTTTTGTGTAGTATTAAATTCTACATCGAAAAATCTTATTTTTAATAAAAAACATTAAAAGTTATGACAGAAAAACTGAGATTAAGTTTATATTTACAATCTTTTTGTTTGACCCTGTATATCTCGAAAAGTATCAGTTCTTTTGAAAAAACTCAAAAATACTTATTTATGTAAAATTAAATTTTACATCAAAAAACCTTAAAAACCCTCTTTTTGATTAAAAACTTTAAAAGATATGACAGAAAAACTAAGATCAAATTTATATTTACAAACTTTTTGTTTGACCTTATATATCTCGAAAAGTATTAGTTTTTTTTGAAAAAACTTAAGAATACTTTTTTGTGTAATATTAAATTCTACATCAAAAAAATCGTATTTTAATTAAAAACGTTAAAAGTTATGACAGAAAAACTGAGATTAAATTTATATTTACAAACTTTTAGGTTGACCCTGTATATCTCGAAAAGTATCAGTTCTTTTGAAAAAACTCAAGAATACTTATTATGTAAAATTAAATTCTACATCAAAAACATCAGAAAATCTTATTTTAATTAAAAACGTTAAAAGTTATGACAGAAAACTGAGATCAAATTTATATTTACAAACTTTTGTTTGGACCCTATATATCTCGAAAAGTATCAATTTTTTTGAAAAAACTCAAGAATACTTTTTTATGTAAAATTAAATTTTACATCAAAAAATCCTATTTTAATTAAAAAGTTCAAAGTTATGACTGAAAAACTGAGATTAAATTTATATTTACAAACTTTTTGTTTGACCCTGTATATTTTGAAAAGTATCAGTTCTTCTGAAAAAACTCAAGAATAGTTATTTATGTAAAATTAAATCTACATCAAAAACATCAGAAATCTTATTTTAATTAAAAACGTTAAAAGTTATGACAGAAAAACTGAGATCAAATTTATATTTACAAACTTTTTGTTTGACCCTATATATCTCGAAAAGTATCAATTTTTTTGAAAAAACTCAAGAATACTTTTTTATGTAAAATTAAATTTTACATCAAAAAATCCTATTTTAATTAAAAAAAGTTAAAAGTTATGACAGAAAAACTGAGATTAAATTTATATTTACAACTTTTTCTTTGACCCTATATATCTCGAAAAGTATCAGTTTTTTTAAAAAAAACTCTGGAATAATTTTTTTATGTAGAATTAAATTTTACATCAAAAAAACCCAAATAATCTCATTTTAATTAAAAACTTTAAAAGTTATGACAGAAAAACTGAGATCAAATTTATATTTACAAACTTTTTGTTTGACCCTATATATCTCAAAAAGTATTAGTTTTTTTGAAAAAATTCAAGAATATTTTTTTGTGTAGTATTAAATTCTACATCGAAAAATCTTATTTTAATTAAAAACGTTAAAATTTATGACAGAAAAAACTGAGATTAAGTTTATATTTACAATCTTTTTGTTTGACCCTGTTATATCTCGAAAAGTATTAGTTCTTTTGAAAAAACTTAAAAATACTTATTTATGTAAAATTAAATTTTACATCAAAAAACGTTAAAAACCTCTTTTTAATTAAAAACTTTAAAAGATATGACAGAAAAACTAAGATCAAATTTATATTTACAAACTTTTTGTTTGACCCTATATATCTCGAAAAGTATTAGTTTTTTTGAAAAAACTTAAGAATACTTTTTTGTGTAATATTAAATTCTACATCAAAAAATCTTATTTTAATTAAAAACGTTAAAAGTTATGACAGAAAAACTGAGATTAAATTTATATTTACAAACTTTTTGGTTGACCCTGTATATCTCGAAAAGTATCAGTTCTTTTGAAAAAAACTCAGGAATACTTATTTATGTAAAATTAAATTCTACATCAAAAAACATCAGAAAATCTTATTTTAATTAAAAACGTTAAAAGTTATGACAGAAAAACTAAGATTAAATTTATAATTACAAACTTTTTGTTTGACCCTGTATATCTCGAAAAGTACCTTTTTTTTTTGAAAAAACTCAAGAATACTTTTTTATGTAAAATTAAATTTTACATCTAAAAATCCTATTTTAATTAAAAAAGTTAAAAGTTATGACAGAAAAACTGAGATTAAATTTATATTTACAAACTTTTTGTTTGACCCTGTATATCTCGAAAAGTATCAGTTCTTCTGAAAAAACTCAAGAATAGTTATTTATGTAAAAATTAAATTCTACATAAAAAAACATCAAAAAATCTTATTTTAATTAAAAACGTTAAAAGTTATGACAGAAAAATTAAGATCAAATTTATATTTACAAACTTTTTGTTTGACCCTGTATATCTCGAAAAGTATCAGTTTTTTTAAAAAAACTCAGGAATACTTTTTTATGTAAAATTAAATTTTACAACAAAAAACGTTAAAAAACCTTATTTTAATTAAAAACTTTAAAAGTTATGACAGAAAAAACAAGATCAAATTTATATTTACAATCTTTTTGTTTGAACCTATATATCTCGAAAAGTATCAGTTTTTTTGAAAAAACTCTGTAATAATTTTTTATGTAAAATTAAATTTTACATCAAAAAATACCAAAAAATCTCATTTTAATTAAAATCTTTAAAAGTTATGACAGAAAAACTGAGATCATATTTATATTTACAAAATGTTTGTTTGACCCTATATATCTCGAAAAGTATTAGTTTTTTTGAAAAAACTCAAGAACACTTTTTTGTGTAGTATTAGATTCTACATCAAAAAATGTTATTTTAATTAAAAACGTTAAAAGATATGACAAAAAACTGAGATTAAGTTTATATTTACAAACTTTTTGTTTGACCCAATATATCTCGAAAAGTATCAGTTTTTTTGAAAAAACTCAGGAATACTTTTTTATGTAAAATTAAATTTTACAAGAAAAAACGTTAAAAAACCTTATTTTAATTAAAAACTTTAAAAGATATGACATTAAAACTAAGATCAAATTTATATTTACAAACTTTTTGTTTGACCCTATATATCTCGAAAATTATTAGTTTTTTCAAAAAAACTTAAGAATACTTTTTTGTGTAATATTAAAATCTACATAAAAAAAACATCAAAACATCTTATTTTAATTAAAAACGTTAAAAGTTATGACAGAAAAACTGAGATAAAATTTATATTTACAAACTTTTTGTTTGACCCTGTATATCTCGAAAAGTATCAGTTTTTTTGAAAAAACTCAAGAATACTTTTTTATGTAAAATTAAATTTTACAATCAAAAACGTTAAAAAACCTCATTTTCATTAAAAACTTTAAAAGTT
The DNA here is from genome assembly GCA_964028335.1 of Altica lythri. Classification (NCBI taxonomy): domain Eukaryota; kingdom Metazoa; phylum Arthropoda; class Insecta; order Coleoptera; family Chrysomelidae; genus Altica; species Altica lythri. The sequence continues at coordinate 216,571 of CAXIIO010000711.1, read as the reverse complement.
ATGACAGAAAAACTAAGATCAAATTTATATTTACAAACTTTTTGTTTGACCCTATATATCTCGAAAAGTATCAGTTTTTTGAAAAAACTCAAGAATAATTTTTTATGTAGAATTAAATTTTACATCAAAAAAACCAAAAAAATCTCATTTTATTTTAAAACTTTAAAAGTTATGACAGAAAAACTAAGATCAAATTTATATTTACAAACTTTTTGTTTGACCCTATATATCTCGAAAAGTATTAGCTTTTTTAAAAAAACTTAAGAATACTTTTTTGTGTAATATTAAATTCTACATTAAAGAACATCAAAAAATCGTATTTTATTTAAAAACGTTAAAAGTTATGAAAGAAAAACTAAGATAAAATTTATATTTACAAACTTTTTGTTTGACCCTGTATATCTAAAAAAGTATTAGTTTTTTTAAAAAAACTGAAAAATACTTTTTTATGTTAAATTAAATTTTACATCAAAAAACCCCAAAAAATCTTATTTTAATTAAAAACTTTAAAAGTTATGACAGAAAAACTGAGATCAAATTTATATTTACAAACTTTTTGTTTGACCCTATATATCTCGAAAAGTATTAGTTTTTTTGAAAAAATTCAGGAATACTTTTTTGTGTAATATTAAATTCTACATCAAAAAAATCTTATTTTAATTAAAAACGTTAAAAGTTATGACAGAAAAACTGAGATTAAATTTATATTTACAAACTTTTTGTTTGACCCTGTATATCTCGAAAAGTATCAGTTCTTTTGAAAAAACTCAGGAATACTTATTTATGCAAAATGAAATTCTACATAAAAAACATCAAAAAATCTTATTTTAATTAAAAACGTCAAAAGTTATGACAGAAAAACTGAGATTAAATTTATATTTACAAACTTTTTGTTTGACCCTGTATATCTCGAAAAGTATCAGTTTTTTTGAAAAAACTCAGGAATACTTTTTAATGTAAAATTAAATTTTACAATGAAAAGCGTTAAAAAACCTTATTTTAATTAAAAACTTTAAAAGTTATGAAAGAAAAACTAAGATCAAATTTATATTTACAAATTTTTTGTTTGACCCTGTATATCTCGAAAAGTATCAGTTCTTTTGAAAAAACTCAAGAATAGTTATTTATGTAAAATTAAATTTTACATCAAAAAATGTTAAAACCCTCATTTTAATTAAAAACTTTAAAAGTTATGACAGAAAAACCTAGATCAAATTTATATTTACAAACTTTTTGTTTGACCCTATATATCTCGAAAGGTATTAGTTTTTTTGAAAAAATTCAGCAATACTTTTTTGTGTAATATTAAATTCTACATCAAAAAATCTTATTTTAATTAAAAACGTTAAAAGTTATGACAGAAAAGCTGAGATTAAATTTATATTTACAAACTTTTTGTTGGACCCTGTATATCTCGAAAAGTATCAATTTTTTTGAAAAAAATCAGGAATACCTTTTTAAGTAAAATTGAATTTTACATTAAAAAACGTTAAAAACCCTCATTTTAATTAAAAACTTTAAAAGTTATGACAGAAAAACTAAGATCAAATTTATATTTACAAACTTTTTGTTTGACCCTATATATCTCGAAAAGTATTAGTTTTTTTGAAAAAACTTAGACATCCTTTTTTGTGCAATAATAAATTTTACATCAAAACATCTTATTTTAATTAAAAACGTTAAAAGTTATGACGGAAAAACTGAGATTAAATTTATATTTACAAACTTTTTGTTTGACCCTGTATATATCGAAAAGTATCAGTTTTTTTGGAAAAACTCAAGAATAATTTTTTATGTAGAATTAAATTTTACATCAAAAAACCCCAAAAAATCTTATTTTAATTAAAAACATTAAAAGTTATGACAGAAAAACTGAGATTAAATTTATAGTTGAAATCTTTTTGTTTGACCCTGTATATCTCGAAAAGTATCAGTTCTTTTGAAAAAACTCAAGAATACTTATTTATGTAAAATTAAATTTTACATCAAAAAATGTTAAAAAACCTCTTCGTAATTGAAAACTTTAAAAGATATGACAGAAAAACTAAGATCAAATTTATATTTACAAACTTTTTGTTTGACCCTGTATATCTCGAAAAGTACCAGTTTTTTTGAAAAAACTCAGGTATACTTTTTTATGTAAAATTAAATTTTACATTAAAAAACGTTAAAAAACCTCATTTTAATTAAAAACTTTAAAAGTTATGACAAAAAAACTATGATCAAATTTATATTTACAAACTTTTTGTTTGACCCTATATATCTCGAAAAGTATTAGTTTTTTGAAAAAACTCAAAAATACTTTTTTTTGTGATATTAGATTTTTCATCAAAATTACATTAAAACATCTTATTTTAATTAAAAACGTTAAAAGTTATGACAGAAAAACTAAGATTAAATTTATATTTACAATCTTTTTGTTTGACCCTGTATATCTCGAAAAATATCAGTTTTTTTTAAAAAACTCAGTAAAACTTTTTTATGTAAAATTAAATTTTACATAAAAAAATTCCAAAAAATCTCATTTTAATTAAAAACTTTAAAAGTTATGACAGAAAACCTGAGATCAAATTTATGTTTACAAACTTTTTGTTTGACCCTATATAGCTCGAAAAGTATTAGTTTTTTTAAAAAAACTTGAGAATACTTTTTTGTGTAGAATTAAATTTTACATAAAAAAACCCCAAAAAATCTCATTTCAATTAAAAACTTTTTGTTTGACCCTGTATATATCGAAAAGTGTCAGTTCTTTCGAAAAAACTGAGGAATACTTATTTATATAAAATTAAATTTTACATTAAAGAACCCCAAAAAATCTCATTTTAATTAAAAACTTTAAAAGTTATGACAGAAAAACTGAGATCAAATTTATATTTACAAACTTTCTGTTTGACCCTATATATCTCGAAAAGTATTAGTTTTTTTAAAAAAACTTAGGAATACTTTTTTGTGTAATATTAAATTCTACATCAAAAAATCTTATTTTAATTAAAAACGTTAAAAGTTATGACAGAAAAACTGAGATTAAATTTATATTTACAAACTTTTTGTTTGACCCTGTGTATCTCCAAAATTATCAGTTCTTTTAAAAAAAACTTAGGAATACTTATTAATGTAAAATTAAATTCTACATAAAAAAACATCAAAAAATCTTATTTTGATTAAAAATGTTAAAAGTTATAACAGAAAAACTAATATCAAATTTATATTTACAAACTTTTTGTTTGACCCTATATATCTCGAAAAGTATCAGTTTTTTTGAAAAAACTCAAGAATAATTTTTTATGTAAAATTAAATTTTACATTAAAAAACCCCAAAAAATCTAATTTTAATTAAAAACATTAAAAGTTATGACAGAAAAACTGAGATTAAATTTATAGTTGCAATCTTTTTGTTTGACCCTGTATATCTCGAAAAGTATCGGTTCTTTTAAAAAAACTCTAGAATACTTATTTATGTAGAATTAAATTTTACATCAAAAAATGTTAAAAAACCTCTTCGTAATTAAAAACTTTAAAAGATATGACAGAAAAACTAAGATCAAATTTATATTTACAAACTTTTTGTTTGACCCTGTATATCTCGAAAAGTACCAGTTTTTTTGAAAAAACTCAAGAATACTTTTTTATGTAAAATTAAATTTTACATAAAAAAATTCCAAAAAATCTCATTTTAATTAAAAACTTTAAAAGTTATGACAGAAAAACTGAGATCAAATTTATGTTTACAAACTTTTTGTTTGACCCTATATAGCTCGAAAAGTATTAGTTTTTTTGAAAAAACTTGGAAATACTTTTTTGTGTAGAATTAAATTTTACATAAAAAAAACCCAAAAAATCTCATTTCAATTAAAAACTTTAAAAGTTATAATAGAAAAACTAAGATCAAATTTATATGTACAAACTTTTTGTTTGACCCTGTATATCTCGAAAAGTATTAGTTTTTTTGAAAAAACTTAGGAATACTTTTTTGTGTTATATTAAATTCTAGATAAAAAAACATTAAAAAAATCTTATTTTAATTAAAAACGTTAAAAGTTATGACAGAAAAACTGAGATTAAATTTATATTTACAAACTTTTTGGTTGACCCTGTATATCTCGAAAAGTATCAGTTCTTTTGAAAAAACTCAGGAATACTTATTTATGTAAAATTAAATTCTACATAAAAAAACATCAGAAAATCTTATTTTAATTAAAAACGTTAAAAGTTATGACAGAAAAACTGAGATCAAATTTATATTTACAAACTTTTTGTTTGACCCTATATATCTCCAAAAGTGTTAGTTTTTTTAAAAAAATTCAGGAATACTTTTTTGTGTAATAATAAATTCTACATCAAAAAACATCAGAAAATCTTATTTTAATTAAAAACGTTAAAAGTTATGACAGAAAAACTAAGATTAAATTTATAATTACAAACTTTTTGTTTGACCCTGTATATCTCGAAAAGTACCTTTTTTTTTTGAAAAAACTCAAGAATACTTTTTTATGTAAAATTAAATTTTACATCTAAAAATCCTATTTTAATTAAAAAAGTTAAAAGTTATGACAGAAAAACTGAGATTAAATTTATATTTACAAACTTTTTGTTTGACCCTGTATATCTCGAAAAGTATCAGTTCTTCTGAAAAAACTCAAGAATAGTTATTTATGTAAAATTAAATTCTACATCAAAAAACATCAAAAAATCTTATTTTAATTAAAAACGTTAAAAGTTATGACAGAAAAATTAAGATCAAATTTATATTTACAAACTTTTTGTTTGACCCTGTATATCTCGAAAAGTATCAGTTTTTTTAAAAAAACTCAGGAATACTTTTTTATGTAAAATTAAATTTTACAACAAAAAACGTTAAAAAACCTTATTTTAATTAAAAACTTTAAAAGTTATGACAGAAAAAACAAGATCAAATTTATATTTACAAACTTTTTGTTTGAACCTATATATCTCGAAAAGTATCAGTTTTTTTGAAAAAACTCGGTAATAATTTTTTATGTAAAATTAAATTTTACATCAAAAAATACCAAAAAATCTCATTTTAATTAAAATCTTTAAAAGTTATGACAGAAAAACTGAGATCATATTTATATTTACAAAATGTTTGTTTGACCCTATATATCTCGAAAAGTATTAGTTTTTTTGAAAAAACTTAAGAACATTTTTTGTGTAGTATTAGATTCTACATCAAAAAATGTTATTTTAATTAAAAACGTTAAAAGATATGACAAAAAACTGAGATTAAGTTTATATTTACAAACTTTTTGTTTGACCCAATATATCTCGAAAAGTATCAGTTTTTTTGAAAAAACTCAGGAATACTTTTTTATGTAAAATTAAATTTTACAAGAAAAAACGTTAAAAAACCTTATTTTAATTAAAAACTTTAAAAGATATGACATTAAAACTAAGATCAAATTTATATTTACAAACTTTTTGTTTGACCCTATATATCTCGAAAATTATTAGTTTTTTCAAAAAAACTTAAGAATACTTTTTTGTGTAATATTAAAATCTACATAAAAAAAACATCAAAACATCTTATTTTAATTAAAAACGTTAAAAGTTATGACAGAAAAACTGAGATAAAATTTATATTTACAAACTTTTTGTTTGACCCTGTATATCTCGAAAAGTATCAGTTTTTTTGAAAAAACTCAAGAATACTTTTTTATGTAAAATTAAATTTTACAATCAAAAACGTTAAAAAACCTTATTTTCATTAAAAACTTTAAAAGTTATGACAGAAAAACTAAGATCAAATTTATATTTACAAACTTTTTGTTTGACCCTATATATCTCGAAAAGTATCAGTTTTTTGAAAAAACTCAAGAATAATTTTTTATGTAGAATTAAATTTTACATCAAAAAAACCAAAAAAATCTCATTTTATTTTAAAACTTTAAAAGTTATGACAGAAAAACTAAGATCAAATTTATATTTACAAACTTTTTGTTTGACCCTATATATCTCGAAAAGTATTAGCTTTTTTGAAAAAACTTAAGAATACTTTTTTGTGTAATATTAAATTCTACATTAAAGAACATCAAAAAATCGTATTTTATTTAAAAACGTTAAAAGTTATGAAAGAAAAACTAAGATAAAATTTATATTTACAAACTTTTTGTTTGACCCTGTATATTTTGAAAAGTATCAGTTCTTCTGAAAAAACTCAAGAATAGTTATTTATGTAAAGTTAAATTCTACATCAAAAAACATCAAAAAATCTTATTTTAATTAAAAACGTTAAAAGTTATGACAGAAAAATTAAGATCAAATTTATATTTACAAACTTTTTGTTTGACCCTGTATATCTTGAAAAGTATCAGTTTTTTTGAAAAAACTCAGGAACACTTTTTTATGTAAAATTAAATTTTACAATAAAAAGCGTTAAAAAACCTTATTTTCATTAAAAACTTTAAAAGTTATGACAGAAAAACTAAGATCGAATTTATATTTACAAACTTTTTCTTTGACCCTATATATCTCGAAAAGTATCAGTTTTTTTAAAAAAACTCAGGAATAATTTTTTATGTAGAATAAAATTTTACATCAAAAAAACCCAAATAATCTCATTTTAATTAAAAACTTTAAAAGTTATGACCGAAAAACTGAGATCAAATTTATATTTACAAACTTTTTGTTTGACCCTATATATCTCAAAAAGTATTAGTTTTTTTGAAAAAATTCAAGAATATTTTTTTGTGTAGTATTAAATTCTACATCGAAAAATCTTATTTTAATAAAAAACATTAAAAGTTATGACAGAAAAACTGAGATTAAGTTTATATTTACAATCTTTTTGTTTGACCCTGTATATCTCGAAAAGTATCAGTTCTTTTGAAAAAACTCAAAAATACTTATTTATGTAAAATTAAATTTTACATCAAAAAACCTTAAAAACCCTCTTTTTGATTAAAAACTTTAAAAGATATGACAGAAAAACTAAGATCAAATTTATATTTACAAACTTTTTGTTTGACCTTATATATCTCGAAAAGTATTAGTTTTTTTTGAAAAAACTTAAGAATACTTTTTTGTGTAATATTAAATTCTACATCAAAAAAATCGTATTTTAATTAAAAACGTTAAAAGTTATGACAGAAAAACTGAGATTAAATTTATATTTACAAACTTTTAGGTTGACCCTGTATATCTCGAAAAGTATCAGTTCTTTTGAAAAAACTCAAGAATACTTATTTATGTAAAATTAAATTCTACATCAAAAAACATCAGAAAATCTTATTTTAATTAAAAACGTTAAAAGTTATGACAGAAAAACTGAGATCAAATTTATATTTACAAACTTTTTGTTTGACCCTATATATCTCGAAAAGTATCAATTTTTTTGAAAAAACTCAAGAATACTTTTTTATGTAAAATTAAATTTTACATCAAAAAATCCTATTTTAATTAAAAAAGTTCAAAGTTATGACAGAAAAACTGAGATTAAATTTATATTTACAAACTTTTTGTTTGACCCTGTATATTTTGAAAAGTATCAGTTCTTCTGAAAAAACTCAAGAATAGTTATTTATGTAAAATTAAATTCTACATCAAAAAACATCAGAAAATCTTATTTTAATTAAAAACGTTAAAAGTTATGACAGAAAAACTGAGATCAAATTTATATTTACAAACTTTTTGTTTGACCCTATATATCTCGAAAAGTATCAATTTTTTTGAAAAAACTCAAGAATACTTTTTTATGTAAAATTAAATTTTACATCAAAAAATCCTATTTTAATTAAAAAAGTTAAAAGTTATGACAGAAAAACTGAGATTAAATTTATATTTACAAACTTTTTCTTTGACCCTATATATCTCGAAAAGTATCAGTTTTTTTAAAAAAAACTCTGGAATAATTTTTTATGTAGAATTAAATTTTACATCAAAAAAACCCAAATAATCTCATTTTAATTAAAAACTTTAAAAGTTATGACAGAAAAACTGAGATCAAATTTATATTTACAAACTTTTTGTTTGACCCTATATATCTCAAAAAGTATTAGTTTTTTTGAAAAAATTCAAGAATATTTTTTTGTGTAGTATTAAATTCTACATCGAAAAATCTTATTTTAATTAAAAACGTTAAAATTTATGACAGAAAAACTGAGATTAAGTTTATATTTACAATCTTTTTGTTTGACCCTGTATATCTCGAAAAGTATTAGTTCTTTTGAAAAAACTTAAAAATACTTATTTATGTAAAATTAAATTTTACATCAAAAAACGTTAAAAAACCTCTTTTTAATTAAAAACTTTAAAAGATATGACAGAAAAACTAAGATCAAATTTATATTTACAAACTTTTTGTTTGACCCTATATATCTCGAAAAGTATTAGTTTTTTTTGAAAAAACTTAAGAATACTTTTTTGTGTAATATTAAATTCTACATCAAAAAAATCTTATTTTAATTAAAAACGTTAAAAGTTATGACAGAAAAACTGAGATTAAATTTATATTTACAAACTTTTTGGTTGACCCTGTATATCTCGAAAAGTATCAGTTCTTTTGAAAAAACTCAGGAATACTTATTTATGTAAAATTAAATTCTACATCAAAAAACATCAGAAAATCTTATTTTAATTAAAAACGTTAAAAGTTATGACAGAAAAACTAAGATTAAATTTATAATTACAAACTTTTTGTTTGACCCTGTATATCTCGAAAAGTACCTTTTTTTTTTGAAAAAACTCAAGAATACTTTTTTATGTAAAATTAAATTTTACATCTAAAAATCCTATTTTAATTAAAAAAGTTAAAAGTTATGACAGAAAAACTGAGATTAAATTTATATTTACAAACTTTTTGTTTGACCCTGTATATCTCGAAAAGTATCAGTTCTTCTGAAAAAACTCAAGAATAGTTATTTATGTAAAATTAAATTCTACATAAAAAAACATCAAAAAATCTTATTTTAATTAAAAACGTTAAAAGTTATGACAGAAAAATTAAGATCAAATTTATATTTACAAACTTTTTGTTTGACCCTGTATATCTCGAAAAGTATCAGTTTTTTTAAAAAAACTCAGGAATACTTTTTTATGTAAAATTAAATTTTACAACAAAAAACGTTAAAAAACCTTATTTTAATTAAAAACTTTAAAAGTTATGACAGAAAAAACAAGATCAAATTTATATTTACAATCTTTTTGTTTGAACCTATATATCTCGAAAAGTATCAGTTTTTTTGAAAAAACTCTGTAATAATTTTTTATGTAAAATTAAATTTTACATCAAAAAATACCAAAAAATCTCATTTTAATTAAAATCTTTAAAAGTTATGACAGAAAAACTGAGATCATATTTATATTTACAAAATGTTTGTTTGACCCTATATATCTCGAAAAGTATTAGTTTTTTTGAAAAAACTCAAGAACACTTTTTTGTGTAGTATTAGATTCTACATCAAAAAATGTTATTTTAATTAAAAACGTTAAAAGATATGACAAAAAACTGAGATTAAGTTTATATTTACAAACTTTTTGTTTGACCCAATATATCTCGAAAAGTATCAGTTTTTTTGAAAAAACTCAGGAATACTTTTTTATGTAAAATTAAATTTTACAAGAAAAAACGTTAAAAAACCTTATTTTAATTAAAAACTTTAAAAGATATGACATTAAAACTAAGATCAAATTTATATTTACAAACTTTTTGTTTGACCCTATATATCTCGAAAATTATTAGTTTTTTCAAAAAAACTTAAGAATACTTTTTTGTGTAATATTAAAATCTACATAAAAAAAACATCAAAACATCTTATTTTAATTAAAAACGTTAAAAGTTATGACAGAAAAACTGAGATAAAATTTATATTTACAAACTTTTTGTTTGACCCTGTATATCTCGAAAAGTATCAGTTTTTTTGAAAAAACTCAAGAATACTTTTTTATGTAAAATTAAATTTTACAATCAAAAACGTTAAAAAACCTCATTTTCATTAAAAACTTTAAAAGTTATGACAGAAAAACTAAGATCAAATTTATATTTACAAACTTTTTGTTTGACCCTATATATCTCGAAAAGTATCAGTTTTTTGAAAAAACTCAAGAATAATTTTTTATGTAGAATTAAATTTTACATCAAAAAAACCAAAAAAATCTCATTTTATTTTAAAACTTTAAAAGTTATGACAGAAAAACTAAGATCAAATTTATATTTACAAACTTTTTGTTTGACCCTATATATCTCGAAAAGTATTAGCTTTTTTAAAAAAACTTAAGAATACTTTTTTGTGTAATATTAAATTCTACATTAAAGAACATCAAAAAATCGTATTTTATTTAAAAACGTTAAAAGTTATGAAAGAAAAACTAAGATAAAATTTATATTTACAAACTTTTTGTTTGACCCTGTATATCTAAAAAAGTATTAGTTTTTTTAAAAAAACTGAAAAATACTTTTTTATGTTAAATTAAATTTTACATCAAAAAACCCCAAAAAATCTTATTTTAATTAAAAACTTTAAAAGTTATGACAGAAAAACTGAGATCAAATTTATATTTACAAACTTTTTGTTTGACCCTATATATCTCGAAAAGTATTAGTTTTTTTGAAAAAATTCAGGAATACTTTTTTGTGTAATATTAAATTCTACATCAAAAAAATCTTATTTTAATTAAAAACGTTAAAAGTTATGACAGAAAAACTGAGATTAAATTTATATTTACAAACTTTTTGTTTGACCCTGTATATCTCGAAAAGTATCAGTTCTTTTGAAAAAACTCAGGAATACTTATTTATGCAAAATGAAATTCTACATAAAAAACATCAAAAAATCTTATTTTAATTAAAAACGTCAAAAGTTATGACAGAAAAACTGAGATTAAATTTATATTTACAAACTTTTTGTTTGACCCTGTATATCTCGAAAAGTATCAGTTTTTTTGAAAAAACTCAGGAATACTTTTTAATGTAAAATTAAATTTTACAATGAAAAGCGTTAAAAAACCTTATTTTAATTAAAAACTTTAAAAGTTATGAAAGAAAAACTAAGATCAAATTTATATTTACAAATTTTTTGTTTGACCCTGTATATCTCGAAAAGTATCAGTTCTTTTGAAAAAACTCAAGAATAGTTATTTATGTAAAATTAAATTTTACATCAAAAAATGTTAAAACCCTCATTTTAATTAAAAACTTTAAAAGTTATGACAGAAAAACCTAGATCAAATTTATATTTACAAACTTTTTGTTTGACCCTATATATCTCGAAAAGTATTAGTTTTTTTGAAAAAATTCAGCAATACTTTTTTGTGTAATATTAAATTCTACATCAAAAAATCTTATTTTAATTAAAAACGTTAAAAGTTATGACAGAAAAGCTGAGATTAAATTTATATTTACAAACTTTTTGTTTGACCCTGTATATCTCCAAAAGTATCAGTTCTTTTAAAAAAACTCAAGAATACTTATTTATGTAAAATTAAATTCTACATCAAAAAACATCAAAAAATCTTATTTTAATTTAAAACGTTAAAAGTTATGACAGAAAAACTCAGATTAAATTTATATTTACAAACTTTTTGTTGGACCCTGTATATCTCGAAAAGTATCAATTTTTTTGAAAAAAATCAGGAATACCTTTTTAAGTAAAATTGAATTTTACATTAAAAAACGTTAAAAACCCTCATTTTAATTAAAAACTTTAAAAGTTATGACAGAAAAACTAAGATCAAATTTATATTTACAAACTTTTTGTTTGACCCTATATATCTCGAAAAGTATTAGTTTTTTTGAAAAAACTTAGACATCCTTTTTTGTGCAATAATAAATTTTACATCAAAACATCTTATTTTAATTAAAAACGTTAAAAGTTATGACGGAAAAACTGAGATTAAATTTATATTTACAAACTTTTTGTTTGACCCTGTATATATCGAAAAGTATCAGTTTTTTTGGAAAAACTCAAGAATAATTTTTTATGTAGAATTAAATTTTACATCAAAAAACCCCAAAAAATCTTATTTTAATTAAAAACATTAAAAGTTATGACAGAAAAACTGAGATTAAATTTATAGTTGAAATCTTTTTGTTTGACCCTGTATATCTCGAAAAGTATCAGTTCTTTTGAAAAAACTCAAGAATACTTATTTATGTAAAATTAAATTTTACATCAAAAAATGTTAAAAAACCTCTTCGTAATTGAAAACTTTAAAAGATATGACAGAAAAACTAAGATCAAATTTATATTTACAAACTTTTTGTTTGACCCTGTATATCTCGAAAAGTACCAGTTTTTTTGAAAAAACTCAGGTATACTTTTTTATGTAAAATTAAATTTTACATTAAAAAACGTTAAAAAACCTCATTTTAATTAAAAACTTTAAAAGTTATGACAAAAAAACTATGATCAAATTTATATTTACAAACTTTTTGTTTGACCCTATATATCTCGAAAAGTATTAGTTTTTTGAAAAAACTCAAAAATACTTTTTTTTGTGATATTAGATTTTTCATCAAAATTACATTAAAACATCTTATTTTAATTAAAAACGTTAAAAGTTATGACAGAAAAACTAAGATTAAATTTATATTTACAATCTTTTTGTTTGACCCTGTATATCTCGAAAAATATCAGTTTTTTTTAAAAAACTCAGTAAAACTTTTTTATGTAAAATTAAATTTTACATAAAAAAATTCCAAAAAATCTCATTTTAATTAAAAACTTTAAAAGTTATGACAGAAAACCTGAGATCAAATTTATGTTTACAAACTTTTTGTTTGACCCTATATAGCTCGAAAAGTATTAGTTTTTTTAAAAAAACTTGAGAATACTTTTTTGTGTAGAATTAAATTTTACATAAAAAAACCCCAAAAAATCTCATTTCAATTAAAAACTTTTTGTTTGACCCTGTATATATCGAAAAGTGTCAGTTCTTTCGAAAAAACTGAGGAATACTTATTTATATAAAATTAAATTTTACATTAAAGAACCCCAAAAAATCTCATTTTAATTAAAAACTTTAAAAGTTATGACAGAAAAACTGAGATCAAATTTATATTTACAAACTTTCTGTTTGACCCTATATATCTCGAAAAGTATTAGTTTTTTTAAAAAAACTTAGGAATACTTTTTTGTGTAATATTAAATTCTACATCAAAAAATCTTATTTTAATTAAAAACGTTAAAAGTTATGACAGAAAAACTGAGATTAAATTTATATTTACAAACTTTTTGTTTGACCCTGTGTATCTCCAAAATTATCAGTTCTTTTAAAAAAAACTTAGGAATACTTATTAATGTAAAATTAAATTCTACATAAAAAAACATCAAAAAATCTTATTTTGATTAAAAATGTTAAAAGTTATAACAGAAAAACTAATATCAAATTTATATTTACAAACTTTTTGTTTGACCCTATATATCTCGAAAAGTATCAGTTTTTTTGAAAAAACTCAAGAATAATTTTTTATGTAAAATTAAATTTTACATTAAAAAACCCCAAAAAATCTAATTTTAATTAAAAACATTAAAAGTTATGACAGAAAAACTGAGATTAAATTTATAGTTGCAATCTTTTTGTTTGACCCTGTATATCTCGAAAAGTATCGGTTCTTTTAAAAAAACTCTAGAATACTTATTTATGTAGAATTAAATTTTACATCAAAAAATGTTAAAAAACCTCTTCGTAATTAAAAACTTTAAAAGATATGACAGAAAAACTAAGATCAAATTTATATTTACAAACTTTTTGTTTGACCCTGTATATCTCGAAAAGTACCAGTTTTTTTGAAAAAACTCAAGAATACTTTTTTATGTAAAATTAAATTTTACATAAAAAAATTCCAAAAAATCTCATTTTAATTAAAAACTTTAAAAGTTATGACAGAAAAACTGAGATCAAATTTATGTTTACAAACTTTTTGTTTGACCCTATATAGCTCGAAAAGTATTAGTTTTTTTGAAAAAACTTGGAAATACTTTTTTGTGTAGAATTAAATTTTACATAAAAAAAACCCAAAAAATCTCATTTCAATTAAAAACTTTAAAAGTTATAATAGAAAAACTAAGATCAAATTTATATGTACAAACTTTTTGTTTGACCCTGTATATCTCGAAAAGTATTAGTTTTTTTGAAAAAACTTAGGAATACTTTTTTGTGTTATATTAAATTCTAGATAAAAAAACATTAAAAAAATCTTATTTTAATTAAAAACGTTAAAAGTTATGACAGAAAAACTGAGATTAAATTTATATTTACAAACTTTTTGTTTGACCCTGTATATCTCGAAAAGTATTAGTTTTTGTAAAAAAACTTAGGAATACTTTTTTGTGTAATATTAAATTCTACATCAAAAAATCTTATTTTAATTAAAAACGTTAAAAGTTATGACAGAAAAACTGAGATTAAATTTATATTTACAAACTTTTTGTTTGACCCTGTATATCTCGAAAAGTATCAGTTATTTTGAAAAAACTCAAAAATACTTTTTTATGTAAAATTAAATTTCACCATAAAAAACGTTAAAAAACCTTATTTTAATTAAAAACTTTAAAAGTTATGACAGAAAAACTAAGATCAAATTTATATTTACAAACTTTTTTTTGACCCTATATATCTCGAAAAGTATCAGTTTTTTTAAAAAAACTCAAGAATAATTTTTTAAGTAGAATTAAATTTTACATCTAGAAAACCCAAAAAATCTTATTTTAATTAAAAATTTTAAAAGTTATGACAGAAAAACTGAGATCAAATTTATATTTACAAACTTTTTGTTTGACCCTATATATCTCGAAAAGTATTAGTTTTTTTGAAAAAATTCAGGAATATTTTTTTGTGTAGTATTAGATTCTACATCGAAAAATCTTATTTTAATTAAAAACGTTAAAAGTTATGACAGAAAAACTGAGAATAAGTTTATATTTACAAACTTTTTGTTTGACCCTGTATATCTCGAAAAGTATCAGTTCTTTTGAAAAAACTCAAAAATACTTATTTATGTAAAATTAAATTTTACATCAAAAAACGTTAAAAAACCTCTTTTTAATTAAAAACTTTAAAAGATATGACAGAAAAACTAAGATCAAATTTATATTTAGAAACTTTTTGTTTGACCCTATATATCTCGAAAAGATCTAGTTTTTTTGAAAAAACTTCGGAATACTTTTTTGTGTAATATTAAATTCTACATCAAAAAAATCTTATTTTAATTAAAAACGTTAAAAGTTATCACAGAAAAACTGAGATTAAATTTATATTTACAAACTTTTTGTTTGACCCTGTATATCTCGAAAAGTATTAGTTTTTTTGAAAAAACTTAGGAATACTTTTTTGTGTTATATTAAATTCTAGATAAAAAAACATTAAAAAAATCTTATTTTAATTAAAAACGTTAAAAGTTATGACAGAAAAACTGAGATTAAATTTATATTTACAAACTTTTTGTTTGACCCTGTATATCTCGAAAAGTGTCAGTTCTTTCGAAAAAACTGAAGAATATTTATTTATGTAAAATTAAATTTTACATTAAAGAACCCCAAAAAATCTCATTTTAATTAAAAACTTTAAAAGTTATGAGAGAAAAACTGAGATCAAATTTATATTTACAAACTTTCTGTTTGACCCTATATATCTCGAAAAGTATTAGTTTTTGTAAAAAAACTTAAGAATACTTTTTTGTGTAATATTAAATTCTACATCAAAAAATCTTATTTTAATTAAAAACGTTAAAAGTTATGACAGAAAAACTGAGATTAAATTTATATTTACAAACTTTTTGTTTGACCCTGTATATCTCGAAAAGTATCAGTTTTTTTGAAAAAACTCAAAAATATTTTTTTATGTAAAATTAAATTTTACCATAAAAAACGTTAAAAAACCTTATTTTAATTAAAAACTTTAAAAGTTATGACAGAAAAACTAAGATCAAATTTATATTTACAAACTTTTTTTTGACCCTATATATCTCGAAAAGTATCAGTTTTTTTAAAAAAACTCAATAATAATTTTTTAAGTAGAATTAAATTTTACATCCAGAAAACCCAAAAAATCTTATTTTAATTAAAAATTTTAAAAGTTATGACAGAAAAACTGAGATCAAATTTATATTTACAAACTTTTTGTTTGACCCTATATATCTCGAAAAGTATTAGTTTTTTTGAAAAAATTCAGGAATATTTTTTTGTGTAGTATTAGATTCTACATCGAAAAATCTTACTTTAATTAAAAACGTTAAAAGTTATGACAGAAAAACTGAGAATAAGTTTATATTTACAAACTTTTTGTTTGACCCTGTATATCTCGAAAAGTATCAGTTCTTTTAAAAAAACTCAAAAATACTTATTTATGTAAAATTAAATTTTACATCAAAAAACGTTAAAAAACCTCTTTTTAATTAAAAACTTTAAAAGATATGACAGAAAAACTAAGATCAAATTTATATTTAGAAACTTTTTGTTTGACCCTATATATCTCGAAAAGATCTAGTTTTTTTGAAAAAACTTCGGAATACTTTTTTGTGTAATATTAAATTCTACATCAAAAAAATCTTATTTTAATTAAAAACGTTAAAAGTTATCACAGAAAAACTGAGATTAAATTTATATTTACAAACTTTTTGTTTGACCCTGTATATCTCGAAAAGTATCAGTTCTTTTGAAAAAACTCAGGAATACTTATTTATGTAAAACTAAATTCTACCTCAAAAAACATCAGAAAATCTTATTTAAATTAAAAACGTTAAAAGTTATGACAGAAAAACTGAGATTAAATTTATATTTACAAACTTTTTGTTTGACCCTGTATATCTTGAAAAGTATCAGTTATTTTGAAAAAACTCAGGAACACTTTTTTATGTAAAATTAAATTTTACAATCAAAAACGTTAAAAAACCTTATTTTAATTAAAAACTTTAAAAGTTATGACAGAAAAACTAAGATCAAATTTATATTTACAAACTTTTTGTTTGACCCTATATATCTCGAAAAGTATCAGTTTTTTTGAAAAAACTTATGAATAATTTTTTATGAAAAATTAAATTTTACAATAATAAACGTTAAAAAATCTCATTTTAATTAAAATCTTTAAAAGTTATGACAGAAAAACTGAGATCAAATTTATATTTACAAACTTTTTGTTTGAGCCTATATATCTCGAAAAGTATTAGTTTTTTTAAAAAAACTTAAGAATACTTTTTTGTTTAATATTAAATTCTACATAAAAAAAACATCAAAAAATCTTATTTATATTAAAAACGGTATAAGTTATAACAGAAAAATTAAGATCAAATTTATATTTACAAACTTTTTGTTTGACCCTATATATCTATAAAAGTATTAGTTTTTTTGAAAAAACTCAGGAATACTTTTTTATGTAAAATTAAATTTTACAATAAAATGCGTTAAAAAACCTTATTTTCATTAAAAACTTTAAAAGTTATTACAGAAAAACTAAGATCGAATTTATATTTACAAACTTTTTTTTTGACCCTATATATCTCGAAAAGTATCAGTTTTTTTAAAAAAACTCAAGAATAATTTTTTATGTAGAATTAAATTTTACATCAAAAAAACCCAAATAATCTCATTTTAATTAAAAACTTTAAAAGTTGTGACAGAAAAACTGAGATCAAATTTATATTTACAAACTTTTTGTTTGACCCTATATATCTCGAAAAGTATTAGTTTTTTTGAAAAAATTCAAGAATATTTTTTTGTGTAGTATTAGATTCTACATCGAAAAATATTATTTTAATTAAAAACGTTAAAAGTTATGACAGAAAAACTGAGATTAAGTTTATATTTACAATCTTTTTGTTTGACCCTGTATATCTCGAAAAGTATCAGTTCTTTTGAAAAAACTCAACAATACTTATTTATGTAAAATTAAATTTTACATCAAAAAACCTTAAAAACCCTCTTTTTGATTAAAAACTTTAAAAGATATGACAGAAAAACTAAGATCAAATTTATATTTACAAACTTTTTGTTTGACCTTATATATCTCGAAAAGTATTAGTTTTTTTTGAAAAAACTTAAGAATACTTTTTTGTGTAATATTAAATTCTACATCAAAAAAATCTTATTTTAATTAAAAACGTTAAAAGTTATGACAGAAAAATTGAGATTAAATTTATATTTACAAACTTTTAAGTTGACCCTGTATATCTCGAAAAGTATCAGTTCTTTTGAAAAAACTCAAGAATACTTATTTATGTAAAATTAAATTCTACATCAAAAAACATCAGAAAATCTTATTTTAATTAAAAACGTTAAAAGTTATGACAGAAAAACTGAGATCAAATTTATATTTACAAACTTTTTGTTTGACCCTATATATCTCGAAAAGTATCAATTTTTTTGAAAAAACTCAAGAATACTTTTTTATGTAAAATTAAATTTTACATCAAAAAATCCTATTTTAATTAAAAAAGTTAAAAGTTATGACAGAAAAACTGAGATTAAATTTATATTTACAAACTTTTTGTTTGACCCTGTATATTTTGAAAAGTATCAGTTCTTCTGAAAAAACTCAAGAATAGTTATTTATGTAAAATTAAATTCTACATCAAAAAACATCAAAAAATCTTATTTTAATTAAAAACGTTAAAAGTTATGACAGAAAAATTAAGATCAAATTTATATTTACAAACTTTTTGTTTGACCCTGTATATCTTGAAAAGTATCAGTTTTTTTGAAAAAACTCAGGAACACTTTTTTATGTAAAATTAAATTTTACAATAAAAAGCGTTAAAAAACCTTATTTTTATTAAAAACTTTAAAAGTTATGACAGAAAAACTAAGATCGAATTTATATTTACAAACTTTTTCTTTGACCCTATATATCTCGAAAAGTATCAGTTTTTTTAAGAAAACTCTGGAATAATTTTTTATGTAGAATTAAATTTTACATCAAAAAAACCCAAATAATCTCATTTTAATTAAAAACTTTAAAAGTTATGACCGAAAAACTGAGATCAAATTTATATTTACAAACTTTTTGTTTGACCCTATATATCACAAAAGGTATTAGTTTTTTTGAAAAAATTCAAGAATATTTTTTTGTGTAGTATTAAATTCTACATCGAAAAATCTTATTTTAATTAAAAACATTAAAAGTTATGACAGAAAAACTGAGATTAAGTTTATATTTACAATCTTTTTGTTTGACCCTGTATATCTCGAAAAGTATCAGTTCTTTTGAAAAAACTCAAAAATACTTATTTATGTAAAATTAAATTTTACATCAAAAAACCTTAAAAACCCTCTTTTTGATTAAAAACTTTAAAAGATATGACAGAAAAACTAAGATCAAATTTATATTTACAAACTTTTTGTTTGACCTTATATATCTCGAAAAGTATTAGTTTTTTTTGAAAAAACTTAAGAATACTTTTTTGTGTAATATTAAATTCTACATCAAAAAAATCTTATTTTAATTAAAAACGTTAAAAGTTATGACAGAAAAACTGAGATTAAATTTATATTTACAAACTTTTAGGTTGACCCTGTATATCTCGAAAAGTATCAGTTCTTTTGAAAAAACTCAAGAATACTTATTTATGTAAAATTAAATTCTACATCAAAAAACATCAGAAAATCTTATTTTAATTAAAAACGTTAAAAGTTATGACAGAAAAACTGAGATCAAATTTATATTTACAAACTTTTTGTTTGACCCTATATATCTCGAAAAGTATCAATTTTTTTGAAAAAACTCAAGAATACTTTTTTATGTAAAATTAAATTTTACATCAAAAAATCCTATTTTAATTAAAAAAAATAAAAGTTATGACAGAAAAACTGAGATTAAATTTATATTTACAAACTTTTTGTTTGACCCTGTATATTTTGAAAAGTATCAGTTCTTCTGAAAAAACTCAAGAATAGTTATTTATGTAAAATTAAATTCTACATCAAAAAACATCAAAAAATCTTATTTTAATTAAAAACGTTAAAAGTTATGACAGAAAAATTAAGATCAAATTTATATTTACAAACTTTTTGTTTGACCCTGTATATCTTGAAAAGTATCAGTTTTTTTAAAAAAACTCAGGAACACTTTTTTATGTAAAATTAAATTTTACAATAAAAAACGTTAAAAAACCTTATTTTTATTAAAAACTTTAAAAGTTATGACAGAAAAACTAAGATCGAATTTATATTTACAAACTTTTTCTTTGACCCTATATATCTCGAAAAGTATCAGTTTTTTTAAAAAAACTCAGGAATAATTTTTTATGTAGAATTAAATTTTACATCAATAAAACCCAAATAATCTCATTTTAATTAAAAACTTTAAAAGTTATGACCGAAAAACTGAGATCAAATTTATATTTACAAACTTTTTGTTTGACCCTATATATCTCAAAAGGTATTAGTTTTTTTGAAAAAATTCAGGAATATTTTTTTGTGTAGTATTAAATTCTACATCGAAAAATCTTATTTTAATTAAAAACATTAAAAGTTATGACAGAAAAACTGAGATTAAGTTTATATTTACAATCTTTTTGTTTGACCCTGTATATCTCGAAAAGTATCAGTTCTTTTGAAAAAACTCAAAAATACTTATTTATGTAAAATTAAATTTTACATCAAAAAACCTTAAAAACCCTCTTTTTGATTAAAAACTTTAAAAGATATGACAGAAAAACTAAGATCAAATTTATATTTACAAACTTTTTGTTTGACCTTATATATCTCGAAAAGTATTAGTTTTTTTTGAAAAAACTTAAGAATACTTTTTTGTGTAATATTAAATTCTACATCAAAAAAATCTTATTTTAATTAAAAACGTTAAAAGTTATGACAGAAAAACTGAGATTAAATTTATATTTACAAACTTTTAGGTTGACCCTGTATATCTCGAAAAGTATCAGTTCTTTTGAAAAAACTCAAGAATACTTATTTATGTAAAATTAAATTCTACATCAAAAAACATCAGAAAATCTTATTTTAATTAAAAACGTTAAAAGTTATGACAGAAAAACTGAGATCAAATTTATATTTACAAACTTTTTGTTTGACCCTATATATCTCGAAAAGTATCAATTTTTTTGAAAAAACTCAAGAATACTTTTTTATGTAAAATTAAATTTTACATCAAAAAATCCTATTCTAATTAAAAAAGTTAAAAGTTATGACAGAAAAACTGAGATTAAATTTATATTTACAAACTTTTTGTTTGACCCTGTATATTTTGAAAAGTATCAGTTCTTCTGAAAAAACTCAAGAATAGTTATTTATGTAAAATTAAATTCTACATCAAAAAACATCAAAAAATCTTATTTTAATTAAAAACGTTAAAAGTTATGACAGAAAAATTAAGATCAAATTTATATTTACAAACTTTTTGTTTGACCCTGTATATCTTGATAAGTATCAGTTTTTTTGAAAAAACTCAGGAACACTTTTTTATGTAAAATTAAATTTTACAATAAAAAGCGTTAAAAAACCTTATTTTCATTAAAAACTTTAAAAGTTATGACAGAAAAACTAAGATCGAATTTATATTTACAAACTTTTTCTTTGACCCTATATATCTCGAAAAGTATCAGTTTTTTTAAAAAAACTCAGGAATAATTTTTTATGTAGAATTAAATTTTACATCAAAAAAACCCAAATAATCTCATTTTAATTAAAAACTTTAAAAGTTATGACAGAAAAACTGAGATCAAATTTATATTTACAAACTTTTTGTTTGACCCTATATATCTCAAAAAGTATTAGTTTTTTTGAAAAAATTCAAGAATATTTTTTTGTGTAGTATTAAATTCTACATCAAAAAATCTTATTTTAATTAAAAACGTTAAAAGTTATGACAGAAAAACTGAGATTAAGTTTATATTTACAATCTTTTTGTTTGACCCTGTATATCTCGAAAAGTATTAGTTCTTTTGAAAAAACTTAAAAATACTTATTTATGTAAAATTAAATTTTACATCAAAAAACGTTAAAAAACCTCTTTTTAATTAAAAACTTTAAAAGATATGACAGAAAAACTAAGATCAAATTTATATTTACAAACTTTTTGTTTGACCCTATATATCTCGAAAAGTATTAGTTTTTTTTGAAAAAACTTAAGAATACTTTTTTGTGTAATATTAAATTCTACATCAAAAAAATCTTATTTTAATTAAAAACGTTAAAAGTTATGACAGAAAAACTGAGATTAAATTTATATTTACAAACTTTTTGGTTGACCCTGTATATCTCGAAAAGTATCAGTTCTTTTGAAAAAACTCAGGAATACTTATTTATGTAAAATTAAATTCTACATCAAAAAACATCAGAAAATCTTATTTTAATTAAAAACGTTAAAAGTTATGACAGAAAAACTGAGATCAAACTTATATTTACAAACTTTTTGTTTGACCCTATATATCTCCAAAAGTATTAGTTTTTTTAAAAAAATTCAGGAATACTTTTTTGTGTAATAATAAATTCTACATCAAAAAACATCAGAAAATCTTATTTTAATTAAAAACGTTAAAAGTTATGACAGAAAAACTAAGATTAAATTTATAATTACAAACTTTTTGTTTGACCCTGTATATCTCGAAAAGTATCATTTTTTTTGAAAAAACTCTAGAATACTTTTTTATGTAAAATTAAATTTTACATCTAAAAATCCTATTTTAATTAAAAAAGTTAAAAGTTATGACAGAAAAACTGAGATTAAATTTATATTTACAAACTTTTTGTTTGACCCTGTATATCTCGAAAAGTATCAGTTCTTCTGAAAAAACTCAAGAATAGTTATTTATGTAAAATTAAATTCTACATCAAAAAACATCAAAAAATCTTATTTTAATTAAAAACGTTAAAAGTTATGACAGAAAAATTAAGATCAAATTTATATTTACAAACTTTTTGTTTGACCCTGTATATCTCGAAAAGTATCAGTTTTTTTAAAAAAACTCAGAAATACTTTTTTATGTAAAATTAAATTTTACAACAAAAAACGTTAAAAAACCTTATTTTAATTAAAAACTTTAAAAGTTATGACAGAAAAACCAAGATCAAATTTATATTTACAAACTTTTTGTTTGAACCTATATATCTCGAAAAGTATCAGTTTGTTTGAAAAAACTCGGTAATAATTTTTTATGTAAAATTAAATTTTACATCAAAAAATACCAAAAAATCTCATTTTAATTAAAATAGTTAAAAGTTATGACAGAAAAACTGAGATCATATTTATATTTACAAAATGTTTGTTTGACCCTATATATCTCGAAAAGTATTAGTTTTTTTGAAAAAACTCAAGAACACTTTTTTGTGTAGTATTAGATTCTACATCAAAAAATGTTATTTTAATTAAAAACGTTAAAAGATATGACAAAAAACTGAGATTAAGTTTATATTTACAATTTTTTTGTTTGACCCTGTATATCACGAAAAGTATCAGTTTTTTTGAAAAAACTCAGGAATACTTTTTTATGTAAAATTAAATTTTACAAGAAAAAACGTTAAAAAACCTTATTTTAATTAAAAACTTTAAAAGTTATGACAGAAAAACTAAGATCAAATTTATATTTACAAACTTTTTGTTTGACCCAATATATCTCGAAAAGTATCAGTTTTTTTAAAAAAACTCGAGAATATTTTTTTATGTAAAATTAAATTTTACATCAAAAAAACCCACAAAATCTTATTTTAATTTAAAATGTTAAAAGATATGACATTAAAACTAAGATCAAATTTATATTTACAAACTTTTTGTTTGACCCTATATATCTCGAAAATTATTAGTTTTTTCAAAAAAACTTAGGAATACTTTTTTGTGTAATATTAAAATCTACATAAAAAAAACATCAAAACATCTTATTTTAATTAAAAACGTTAAAAGTTATGACAGAAAAACTGAGATAAAATTTATATTTACAAACTTTTTGTTTGACCCTGTATATCTCGAAAAGTATCAGTTTTTTTGAAAAAACTCAAAAATACTTATTTATGTAAAATTAAATTTTACATCAAAAAACCCCAAAAAATCTTATTTTAATTAAAAACTTTAAAAGTTATGACAGAAAAACTGAGATCAAATTTATATTTACAAACTTTTTGTTTGACCCTATATACCTCGAAAAATATTAGTTTTTTTTTGAAAAAATTCAAGAATACTTTTTTGTGTAGTATTAGATTCTACATTGACAAATCTTATTTTAAATAAAAACGTTAAAAGTTATGACAAAAAAACTGAGTTTAAGTTTATATTTACAAACTTTTTTTTGACCCTGTATATCTCGAAAAGTATCAGTTCTTTTGAAAAAACTCAGGAATACTTATTTATGTAAAATTAAATTGTACATCAAAAAATGTTAAAAAACCTCTTTTTAATTAAAAACTTTAAAAGATATGACAGAAAAACTAAGATCAAATTTATATTTACAAACTTTTTGTTTGACCCTATATATCTCGAAAAGTATTAGTTTTTTTTTGAAAAAACTTAAGAATACTTTTTTGTGTAATATTAAATTCTACAGCAAAAAAATCTTATTTTAGTTAAAAACGTTAAAAGTTATGACAGAAAAACTGAGATTAAATTTATATTTACAAACTTTTTGGTTGACCCTGTATATCTCGAAAAGTATCAGTTCTTTTGAAAAAACTCAGGAATACTTATTTATGTAAAATTAAATTCTACATCAAAAAACATCAGAAAATCTTATTTTAATTAAAAACGTTAAAAGTTATGACAGAAAAACTGAGATCAAATTTATATTTACAAACTTTTTGTTTGACCCTATATATCTCGAAAAGTATTAGTTTTTTTAAAAAAATTCAGGAATACTTTTTTGTGTAATATTAAATTCTACATCAAAAAACATCAGAAAATCTTATTTTAATTAAAAACGTTAAAAGTTATGACAGAAAAACTAAGATTAAATTTATAATTACAAACTTTTTGTTTGACCCTGTATATCTCGAAAAGTATCAGTTTTTTTGAAAAAACTCAAGAATACTTTTTTATGTAAAATTAAATTTTACATCAAAAAATCCTATTTTAATTAAAAAAGTTAAAAGTTATGACAGAAAAACTGAGATTAAATTTATATTTACAAACTTTTTGTTTGACCCTGTATATCTCGAAAAGTATCAGTTCTTCTGAAAAAACTCAAGAATAGTTATTTATGTAAAATTAAATTCTACATCAAAAAACATCAAAAAATCTTATTTTAATTAAAAACGTTAAAAGTTATGACAGAAAAATTAAGATCAAATTTATATTTACAAACTTTTTGTTTGACCCTGTATATCTCGAAAAGTATCAGTTTTTTTAAAAAAACTCAGGAATACTTTTTTATGTAAAATTAAATTCTACAATAAAAAACGTTAAAAAACCTTATTTTAATTAAAAACTTTAAAAGTTATGACAGAAAAACCAAGATCAAATTTATATTTACAAACTTTTTGTTTGAACCTATATATCTCGAAAAGTATCAGTTTTTTTGAAAAAACTCAGGAATAATTTTTTATGTAAAATTAAATTTTACATCAAAAAATACCAAAAAATCTCATTTTAATTAAAATCTTTAAAAGTTATGACAGAAAAACTGAGATCATATTTATATTTACAAAATGTTTGTTTGACCCTATATATCTCGAAAAGTATTAGTTTTTTTAAAAAAACTCAAGAATACTTTTTTGTGTAGTATTAGATTCTACATCAAAAAATGTTATTTTAATTAAAAACGTTAAAAGTTATGACAGAAAAACTGAGATAAAATTTATATTTACAAACTTTTTGTTTGACCCTGTATATCACGAAAAGTATTAGTTTTTTTGAAAAAACTCAGGAATACTTTTTTATGTAAAATTAAATTTTACATCAAAAAACCCCAAAAAATCTTATTTTAATTAAAAACTTTAAAAGTTATGACAGAAAAACTGAGATCAAATTTATATTTACAAACTTTTTGTTTGACCCTATATATCTCGAAAAATATTAGTTTTTTTTTGAAAAAATTCAAGAATACTTTTTTGTGTAGTATTAGATTCTACATTGACAAATCTTATTTTAATTAAAAACGTTAAAAGTTATGACAAAAAAACTGAGTTTAAGTTTATATTTACAAACTTTTTTTTGACCCTGTATATCTCGAAAAGTATCAGTTCTTTTGAACAAACTCAGGAATACTTATTTATGTAAAATTAAATTGTACATCAAAAAATGTTAAAAAACCTCTTTTTAATTAAAAACTTTAAAAGATATGACAGAAAAACTAAGATCAAATTTATATTTACAAACTTTTTGTTTGACCCTGTATATCTCGAAAAGTACCAGTTTTTTGAAAAAAAACTCAAGAATACTTTTTTATGTAAAATTAAATTTTACATCAAAAAACGTTAAAAAACCTCATTTTAATTAAAAATTTTAAAGGTTATGACAGAAAAACTAAGATCAAATTTATATTTACAAACTTTTTGTTTGACCCTATATATCTCGAAAAGTATTAGTTTTTTTAAAAAAACTTAAAAATACTTTTTTTGTGTAATATTAAATTCTACATAAAAAAACATCAAAAAATCTTATTTATATTAAAAACGGTAAAAGTTATAACAGAAAAATTAAGATCAAATTTATATTTACAAACTTTTTGTTTGACCCTATATATCTAGAAAAGCATTAGTTTTTTTGAAAAAACTTTAAAACACTTGTTTGTGTAATATTAAATTCTACATTAAAAAACATCAAAATATCTTATTTTAATTAAAAACGTTAAAAGTTATGACAGAAAAACTGAGATAAAATTTATATTTACAAACTTTTTGTTTGACCCTGTATATCTCGAAAAGTATCAGTTTTTTTGGAAAAAACTCGAGAATACTTTTTTATGTAAAATTAAATTTAATATATTAACAAACTTTTTGTTTGACCCTGTATATCTCAAAAAGTATTAGTTTTTTTGAAAAAACTCAAGAATACTTTTTTATGTAAAATTAAATTTTACATTAAAAAACCCCAAAAAATCTCATTTAAATTAAAAACTTTAAAAGTTATGACAGACAAACTGAGATCAAATTTATATTTACAAACTTTTTGTTTGACCCTATATATCTCGAAAAATATTAGTTTTCAAGAATACTTTTTTGTGTAGTATTAGATTCTACATCGACAAATCTTATTTTAATTAAAAACGTTAAAAGTTATGACAGAAAAACTGAGATTAAATTTATATTTACAAACTTTTTGTTTGACCCTGTATATTTCGAAAAGTGTCAGTTCTTTTGAAAAAACTCAGGAGCACTTATTTATGTAAAATTAAATTTTACATCAAAAAACGTTAAAAGACCTTATTTTAATTAAAAACTTTAAATTTATGACAGAAGAACTGAGATTAAATTTATATTTACAAACTTTTTGTTTGACCCTGTATATCTCGAAAAGTATAAGTTCTTTTGAAAGAACTCAGGAATACTTTTTTATGTAATATTAAATTCTACATCAAAAAACATCAGAAAATCTTATTTTAATTAAAAACGTTAAAAGTTATGACAGAAAAACTAAGATTAAATTTATAATTACAAACTTTTTGTTTGACCCTGTATATCTCAAAAAGTATTAGTTTTTTTGAAAAAACTCAAGAATACTTTTTTATGTAAAATTAAATTTTACATTAAAAAACCCAAAAAAATCTTATTTTAATTACAAACTTTAAAAGTTATGACAGACAAACTGAGATCAAATTTATATTTACAAACTTTTTGTTTGACCCTATATATCTCGAAAAATATTAGTTTTCAAGAATACTTTTTTGTGTAGTATTAGATTCTACATCGACAAATCTTATTTTAATTAAAAACGTTAAAAGTTATGACAGAAAAACTGAGATTAAATTTATATTTACAAACTTTTTGTTTGACCCTGTATATTTCGAAAAGTGTCAGTTCTTTTGAAAAAACTCAGGAGCACTTATTTATGTAAAATTAAATTTTACATCAAAAAACGTTAAAAGACCTTATTTTAATTAAAAACTTTAAATTTATGACAGAAGAACTGAGATTAAATTTATATTTACAAACTTTTTGTTTGACCCTGTATATCTCGAAAAGTATAAGTTCTTTTGAAAGAACTCAGGAATACTTTTTTATGTAATATTAAATTCTACATCAAAAAACATCAGAAAATCTTATTTTAATTAAAAACGTTAAAAGTTATGACAGAAAAACTAAGATTAAATTTATATTTACAAACTTTTTGTTTGACCCTGTATATTTCGAAAAGTGTCAGTTCTTTTGAAAAAACTCAGGAGCACTTATTTATGTAAAATTAAAT
This sequence comes from Altica lythri, assembly GCA_964028335.1. NCBI lineage: Eukaryota > Metazoa > Arthropoda > Insecta > Coleoptera > Chrysomelidae > Altica > Altica lythri. Next base: position 188,341 of record CAXIIO010000711.1, on the reverse strand, counting down.
TTTACATCAAAAAACGTTAAAAGACCTTATTTTAATTAAAAACTTTAAATTTATGACAGAAGAACTGAGATTAAATTTATATTTACAAACTTTTTGTTTGACCCTGTATATCTCGAAAAGTATAAGTTCTTTTGAACAAACTCAGGAATACTTATTTATGTAAAATTAAATTGTACATCAAAAAATGTTAAAAAACCTCTTTTTAATTAAAAACTTTAAAAGATATGACAGAAAAACTAAGATCAAATTTATATTTACAAACTTTTTGTTTGACCCTGTATATCTCGAAAAGTACCAGTTTTTTGAAAAAAACTCAAGAATACTTTTTTATGTAAAATTAAATTTTACATCAAAAAACGTTAAAAAACCTCATTTTAATTAAAAACTTTAAAGGTTATGACAGAAAAACTAAGATCAAATTTATATTTACAAACTTTTTGATTGACCCTATATATCTCGAAAAGTATTAGTTTTTTTAAAAAAACTTAAAAATACTTTTTTTGTGTAATATTAAATTCTACATAAAAAAACATCAAAAAATCTTATTTATATTAAAAACGGTAAAAGTTATAACAGAAAAATTAAGATCAAATTTATATTTACAAACTTTTTGTTTGACCCTATATATCTAGAAAAGCATTAGTTTTTTTGAAAAAACTTTAAAACACTTGTTTGTGTAATATTAAATTCTACATTAAAAAACATCAAAATATCTTATTTTAATTAAAAACGTTAAAAGTTATGACAGAAAAACTGAGATAAAATTTATATTTACAAACTTTTTGTTTGACCCTGTATATCTCGAAAAGTATCAGTTTTTTTGGAAAAAACTCGAGAATACTTTTTTATGTAAAATTAAATTTAATATATTAACAAACTTTTTGTTTGACCCTGTATATCTCAAAAAGTATTAGTTTTTTTGAAAAAACTCAAGAATACTTTTTTATGTAAAATTAAATTTTACATTAAAAAACCCCAAAAAATCTCATTTAAATTAAAAACTTTAAAAGTTATGACAGACAAACTGAGATCAAATTTATATTTACAAACTTTTTGTTTGACCCTATATATCTCGAAAAATATTAGTTTTCAAGAATACTTTTTTGTGTAGTATTAGATTCTACATCGACAAATCTTATTTTAATTAAAAACGTTAAAAGTTATGACAGAAAAACTGAGATTAAATTTATATTTACAAACTTTTTGTTTGACCCTGTATATTTCGAAAAGTGTCAGTTCTTTTGAAAAAACTCAGGAGCACTTATTTATGTAAAATTAAATTTTACATCAAAAAACGTTAAAAGACCTTATTTTAATTAAAAACTTTAAACTTATGACAGAAGAACTGAGATTAAATTTATATTTACAAACTTTTTGTTTGACCCTGTATATCTCGAAAAGTATAAGTTCTTTTGAAAGAACTCAGGAATACTTTTTTATGTAATATTAAATTCTACATCAAAAAACATCAGAAAATCTTATTTTAATTAAAAACGTTAAAAGTTATGACAGAAAAACTAAGATTAAATTTATATTTACAAACTTTTTGTTTGACCCTGTATATTTCGAAAAGTGTCAGTTCTTTTGAAAAAACTCAGGAGCACTTATTTATGTAAAATTAAATTTTACATCAAAAAACGTTAAAAGACCTTATTTTAATTAAAAACTTTAAATTTATGACAGAAGAACTGAGATTAAATTTATATTTACAAACTTTTTGTTTGACCCTGTATATCTCGAAAAGTATAAGTTCTTTTGAACAAACTCAGGAATACTTATTTATGTAAAATTAAATTGTACATCAAAAAATGTTAAAAAACCTCTTTTTAATTAAAAACTTTAAAAGATATGACAGAAAAACTAAGATCAAATTTATATTTACAAACTTTTTGTTTGACCCTGTATATCTCGAAAAGTACCAGTTTTTTGAAAAAAACTCAAGAATACTTTTTTATGTAAAATTAAATTTTACATCAAAAAACGTTAAAAAACCTCATTTTAATTAAAAACTTTAAAGGTTATGACAGAAAAACTAAGATCAAATTTATATTTACAAACTTTTTGATTGACCCTATATATCTCGAAAAGTATTAGTTTTTTTAAAAAAACTTAAAAATACTTTTTTTGTGTAATATTAAATTCTACATAAAAAAACATCAAAAAATCTTATTTATATTAAAAACGGTAAAAGTTATAACAGAAAAATTAAGATCAAATTTATATTTACAAACTTTTTGTTTGACCCTATATATCTAGAAAAGCATTAGTTTTTTTGAAAAAACTTTAAAACACTTGTTTGTGTAATATTAAATTCTACATTAAAAAACATCAAAATATCTTATTTTAATTAAAAACGTTAAAAGTTATGACAGAAAAACTGAGATAAAATTTATATTTACAAACTTTTTGTTTGACCCTGTATATCTCGAAAAGTATCAGTTTTTTTGGAAAAAACTCGAGAATACTTTTTTATGTAAAATTAAATTTAATATATTAACAAACTTTTTGTTTGACCCTGTATATCTCAAAAAGTATTAGTTTTTTTGAAAAAACTCAAGAATACTTTTTTATGTAAAATTAAATTTTACATTAAAAAACCCCAAAAAATCTCATTTAAATTAAAAACTTTAAAAGTTATGACAGACAAACTGAGATCAAATTTATATTTACAAACTTTTTGTTTGACCCTATATATCTCGAAAAATATTAGTTTTCAAGAATACTTTTTTGTGTAGTATTAGATTCTACATCGACAAATCTTATTTTAATTAAAAACGTTAAAAGTTATGACAGAAAAACTGAGATTAAATTTATATTTACAAACTTTTTGTTTGACCCTGTATATTTCGAAAAGTGTCAGTTCTTTTGAAAAAACTCAGGAGCACTTATTTATGTAAAATTAAATTTTACATCAAAAAACGTTAAAAGACCTTATTTTAATTAAAAACTTTAAATTTATGACAGAAGAACTGAGATTAAATTTATATTTACAAACTTTTTGTTTGACCCTGTATATCTCGAAAAGTATAAGTTCTTTTGAAAGAACTCAGGAATACTTTTTTATGTAATATTAAATTCTACATCAAAAAACATCAGAAAATCTTATTTTAATTAAAAACGTTAAAAGTTATGACAGAAAAACTAAGATTAAATTTATAATTACAAACTTTTTGTTTGACCCTGTATATCTCAAAAAGTATTAGTTTTTTTGAAAAAACTCAAGAATACTTTTTTATGTAAAATTAAATTTTACATTAAAAAACCCAAAAAAATCTTATTTTAATTACAAACTTTAAAAGTTATGACAGAAAAACTGAGATCAAATTTATATTTACAAACTTTTTGTTTGACCCTATATATCTCGAAAAATATTAGTTCTTTTGAAAAAATTCAAGAATACTTTTTTGTGTAGTATTAGATTCTACATTGACAAAACTTATTTTAATTAAAAACGTTAAAAGTTATGACAAAAAAACTGAGATTAAGTTTATATTTACAAACTTTTTTTTGACCCTGTATATGTCAAAAAGTATCAGTTCTTTTGAAAAAACTCAAGAATACCTATTTATGTAAAATTAAATTGTACATCAAAAAATGTTAAAAAACTTTTTTTTAATTAAAAACTTTAAAAGATATGACAGAAAAACTAAGATCAAATTTATATTTACAAACTTTTTGTTTGACCCTGTATATCTCGAAAAGTACCAGTTTTTTTAAAAAAACTCAAGAATACTTTTTTATGTAAAATTAAATTTTACATCAAAAAACGTTAAAAAACCTCATTTTAATTAAAAACTTTAAAGGTTATGACAGAAAAACTAAGATCAAATTTATATTTACAAACTTTTTGTTTGACCCTATATATCTCGAAATGTATTAGTTTTTTTAAAAAAACTTAAAAATACTTTTTTTGTGTAATATTAAATTCTACATAAAAAAACATCAAAAAATCTTATTTATATTAAAAACGGTAAAAGTTATAACAGAAAAACTGTGATCAAATTTATATGTACAAACTTTTTGTTTGACCCTATATATCTCGAAAGTATTAGTTTTTTTGAAAAAATTCAAGAATACTTTTTTGTGTAATATTAAATTCTACATCAAAAAAATCTTATTTTAATTAAAAACGTTAAAAGTTATGACAGAAAAACTGAGATTAAATTTATATTTACAAACTTTTTGTTTGACCCTGTATATCTCGAAAAGTATCAGTTCTTTTGAAAAAACTCAAAAATACTTATTTATGTAAAATTAAATTCTACATCAAAAAACATCAGAAAATCTTATCTTAATTAAAAACGTTAAAAGTTATGACAGAAAAACTGAGATTAAATTTATATTTAAAAACTTTTTGTTTGACCCTGTATATCTTGAAAAGCATCAGTTTTTTTAAAAAAATCCAAGAACACTTTTTTATGTAAAATTAAATTTTACAATAAAAAACGTTAAAAAACCTTATTTTAATTAAAAACTTTAAAAGTTATGACAGAAAAACTAAGATCAAATTTAGATTTACAAACTTTTTGTTTGACCCTATATATCTCGAAAAGTATGTTTTTTTGAAAAAACTCAGGAATAATTTTTTATGTAAAATTAAATTTTACAATAAAAAACGTTAAAAAATCTCATTTTAATAAAAATCTTTAAAAGTTATGACAGAAAAACTGAGATCAAATTTATATTTACAAACTTTTTGTTTGACCCTATGTATCTCGAAAAGTATTAGTTTTTTTGAAAAAACTCAAGAATACTTTTTTGTGTAGTATTAGATTCTACATCAAAAAATCTTATTTTAATTAAAAACGTTAAAAGTTATGACAGAAAAACTGAGATTAAGTTTATATTTACAAACTTTTTGTTTGACCCTGTATATCTCGAAAAGTATCAGTTCTTTTGAAAAAACTCAAGAATACTTATTTATGTAGAATTAAATTTTACATCAAAAAACGTTAAAAAACCTCATTTTAATTAAAAACTTTAAAAGTTATGACAGAAAAACTGAGATTAAATTTATATTTACAAACTTTTTGTTTGACCCTGTATATCTCGAAAAGTATCAGTTCTTTTGAAAGAACTCAGGAATACTTATTTATGTAAAATTAAATTCTACATCAAAAACCATCAGAAAATCTTATTTTAATTAAAAACATTAAAAGTTATGACAGAAAAACTGAGATTAAATTTATATTTACAAACTTTTTGTTTGACCCTGTATATCTTGAAAAGTATCAGTTTTTTTGAAAAAACTCAGGAACACTTTTTTATGTAAAATTAAATTTTACAATCAAAAACGTTAAAAAACCTTATTTTATTTAAAAACTTTAAAAGTTATGACAGAAAAACTAAGATCAAATTTATATTTACAAACTTTTTGTTTGACCCTATATATCTCGAAAAGTATCAGTTTTTTTGAAAAAACTCAAGAATAATTTTTTATGTAATATTAAATTTTACAATAAAAAACGTTAAAAAATCTTATTTTAATTAAAAACTTTAAAAGTTATGACAGAAAAACTAAGATCAAATTTATATTTACAAACTTTTTGTTTGACCCTATATATCTCGAAAAGTATGTTTTTTTGAAAAAACTCAGGAATAATTTTTTATGTAAAATTAAATTTTACAATAAAAAACGTTAAAAAATCTCATTTTAATAAAAATCTTTAAAAGTTATGACAGAAAAACTGAGATCAAATTTATATTTACAAACTTTTTGTTTGACCCTATATATCTCGAAAAGTATTAGTTTTTTTGAAAAAACTCAAGAATACTTTTTTGTGTAGTATTAGATTCTACATCAAAAAATCTTATTTTAATTAAAAACGTTAAAAGTTATGACAGAAAAACTGAGATTAAGTTTATATTTACAAACTTTTTGTTTGACCCTGTATATCTCGAAAAGTATCAGTTCTTTTGAAAAAACTCAAGAATACTTATTTATGTAGAATTAAATTTTACATCAAAAAACGTTAAAAAACCTCATTTTAATTAAAAACTTTAAAAGTTATGACAGAAAAACTGAGATTAAATTTATATTTACAAACTTTTTGTTTGACCCTGTATATCTCGAAAAGTATCAGTTCTTTTGAAAGAACTCAGGAATACTTATTTATGTAAAATTAAATTCTACATCAAAAACCATCAGAAAATCTTATTTTAATTAAAAACATTAAAAGTTATGACAGAAAAACTGAGATTAAATTTATATTTACAAACTTTTTGTTTGACCCTGTATATCTTGAAAAGTATCAACTTTTTTGAAAAAACTCAGGAACACTTTTTTATGTAAAATTAAATTTTACAATCAAAAACGTTAAAAAACCTTATTTTATTTAAAAACTTTAAAAGTTATGACAGAAAAACTAAGATCAAATTTATATTTACAAACTTTTTGTTTGACCCTATATATCTCGAAAAGTATCAGTTTTTTTGAAAAAACTCAAGAATAATTTTTTATGTAAAATTAAATTTTACAATAAAAAACGTTAAAAAATCTCGTTTTAATTAAAATCTTTAAAAGTTATGACAGAAAAACTGAGATCAAATTTATATTTACAAACTTTTTGTTTGACCCTATATATCTCGAAAAGTATTACTTTTTTTAAAAAAACTTAAGAATACTTTTTTGTGTAATATTAAATTCTACATAAAAAAACATCAAAAAATCTTATTTATATTAAAAACGGTTAAAGTTATAAAAGAAAAATTAAGATCAAATTTATATTTACAAACTTTTTGTTTGACCCTATATATCTAGAAAAGTATTGGTTTTTTTGAAAAAACTCAAAAATACTTTTTTATGTAAAATTAAATTTTAAAATAAAGAAAGTTAAAAACCCTTATTTTCATTAAAAACTTTAAAAGTTATGACAGAAAAACTGAGATTAAGTTTATATTTACAATCTTTTTGTTTGACCCTGTATATCTCGAAAAGTATCAGTTCTTTTGAAAAAACTCAAAAATACTTATTTATGTAAAATTAAATTTTACATCAAAAAACGTTAAAAAACCTCTTTTTAATTAAAAACTTTAAAAGATATGACAGAAAAACTAAGATCAAATTTATATTTACAAACTTTTTGTTTGACCATATATATATATCGAAAAGTATTAGTTTTTTTTTGAAAAAACTTAGGAATACTTTTTTGTGTAATATTAAATTCTACATCAAAAAAATCTTATTTTAATTAAAAACGTTAAAAGTTATGACAGAAAAACTGAGATTAAATTTATATTTACAAACTTTTTGTTTGACCCTGTATATCTCGAAAAGTGTCAGTTCTTTTAAAAAAACTCAGGAATACTTATTTATGTAAAATTAAATTCTACATCAAAAAACATCAGAAAATCTTATCTTAATTAAAAACGTTAAAAGTTATGACAGAAAAACTAAGATTAAATTTATAATTACAAACTTTTTGTTTGACCCTGTATATCTCGAAAAGTATTAGTTTTTTTGAAAAAACTCAAGAATACTTTTTTACGTAAAATTAAATTTTACATTAAAAAACCCCAAAAAATCTTATTTAAATTAAAAACTTTAAAAGTTATGACAGAAAAACTGAGATCAAATTTATATTTACAAACTTTTTGTTTGACCCTATATATCTCGAAAAATATTAGTTTTTTTGAAAAAATTCAAGAATACTTTTTTGTGTAGTATTAGATTCTACATCGACAAATCTTATTTTAATTAAAAACGTTAAAAGTTATGACAGAAAAACTGAGATTAAATTTATATTTACAAACTTTTTGTTTGACCCTGTATATCTCGCAAAGTGTCAGTTCTTTTAAAAAAACTCAGGAGTACTTATTTATGTAAAATTAAATTCTACATCAAAAAACATCAGAAAATCTTATTTTAATTTAAAACGTTAAAAGTTATGACAGAAAAACTAAGATTAAATTTATAATTACAAACTTTTTGTTTGACCCTGTATATCTCGAAAAGTGTCAGTTCTTTTGAAAAAACTCAGGAATACTTATTTATGTAAAATTAAATTCTACATCAAAAAACATCAGAAAATCTTATTTTAATTAAAAACGTTAAAAGTTATGACAGAAAAACTAAGATTAAATTTATAATTACAAACTTTTTGTTTGACCCTGTATATCTCGAAAAGTATCAGTTTTTTTGAAAAAACTCAGGAATACTTTTTTATGTAAAATTAAATTTTACATTAAAAAATCTCATTTTAATTAAAAACTTTAAAAGTTATGACAGAAAAACTGAGATCAAATTTATATTTACAAACTTTTTGTTTGACCCTATATATCTCGAAAAGTATTAGTTTTTTTGAAAAAATTCAGGAATACTTTTTTATGTAATATTAAATTCTACATCAAAAAACATACCCCAGGCTACAGAGAAAAAAAATAGACATTTCGGGTAAAAAAGTTTAGCAGATATCTGAAAGTTGTAAATGGTAGGGGAGGTCTTTCTTATGATAAATACATAAAAAGATACAGCCAGATATGCGTCGTTTTTTTATAAACAATGAGAAATGCCCAAAATTCAGTATTTTGATTGTAAAATTTTTAAATTAAATTTTATAAATAATCGGTAAACTGAAGATCTTGGAGCATAAAAAGACCTTCAATTTTATTTTTTAAGAATTTAAATCAATAAACAATTAAGCTAAATATGGGTCTTTTTAGCAATATTGAATAAATGGTTATAACTATTGCAATAACAATTGTAAATGTCAAACAATTTGTGACAATGAGGGTATTATAGGTGTTAACATGTGTGCAAAATTTCAGCCGAATTGGTTTAATAGTTTATGTAAAAAGCTAATTGTTTATCCCAGAGACGAATTATTTAAACAACTGTTCTTGCCCAAGGAATGGTCCTAGAACGTTTAAGAAAAGTGAAATAAATTCCTTAAGGTTTCAACATTTTCAGAATTTATGCAAAAAATGAATTATTTATTACAAAATTGTTGTTAAAAATGATGTTAAAAAATAGTAATTTTTTTCAGTTATAAACATTTACAATAATTTCGTTATTTTTTATTATAATTTATCTTTACAAGTTGATCTGGATAGGTGGTTAAAAAACGCATTCAAAACTAAAAAAAAAACTTTATGACCAATAGGAGCCAAGATAAACAATAGGAGCCAAGATAAACTTTTTTTTAACTTATATCTCTTATCTTTATAAACATTAATATTCGAAATTTTCACAGATTATAATCAAGGATCTTAATTTTATAATCCATTATATAATTTTGCTATTAGTTAAAAAATCTTTAAAAAATAGCCACCTAAAGTGAAGGTACTCGCGTAAGTATTTCTGGGTGAGGTGGTGGGGGGATAACCTCCAGCTCGATTTATTTTTTGAAATTGAGTCTTCTAATCGGAGCGCTATAAAATTTTGCGTTATCTCGGCTTCTAAGTAACGTAGAACGTTCATTTTTTTTTAAATTTGGGGTAACTCGTCAAAATAATGACATCTGGCACATTTTCATTGTCCTGGAAAATCGGAAAATCTCGGAAAACTTTACGCGTTGTATTCTTCAAAATTAAATTACTATATAATAATAATAAATCAACAAAAAATCATTTACTTTTACTCTTACTCTAATGAAATAATTTGTATTTTACAATAAAATTGTTTTAACAATTATTTATTTATAATTGGTGTAATATTAACAAAATGCACTCTAAGAAATTGTAAAAAATATTTATTAACGCTTATTTTTTATTTATATTTATTTTATTTACATTCGTTTTGTTATATAATTTATTTATTTCAGTTAAACCGTTAGATTAGGTAATAAAATTCAAATAAACGTAAATAGTTATTTCAAATGTCCAGGGAAAACCACTTTTACTGAAGAGCAGAAGAATCGACGACTTATTTGAAGAAATCAGTTACACAAATATTGAAGAAGAAGTAGAGCGTCCAAATAAAAGATTTAGAATGGAGGATGAAGACAAGAATTAATAAATATTTTTTACAATTTCTTAGAGTGTATTTTGTTAATATTATACCAATTAACTGAATTATAAATAATTGTTAAAACAATTTTATTGTAAAATATAAATTATTTCATTAGAGTAAGAGTAAAAGTAAATGTTTTTTTGTTAATTTATTATTATTTTATAGTAATTTAATTTTGAAGAATACAACGCGTAAAGTTTTCCGAGATTTTCCGATTTTCCAGGACAATGAAAATGTGCCAGATGTCATTATTTCGACGAGTTACCCCAAATTTAAAAAAAATGAACGTTCTACGTTACTTAGAAGCCGAGATAACGCAAAATTTTATAGCGCGCTCCGATTAGAAGACTCAATTTCAAAATGTAAATCGAGCTGGAGGTTATCCCCCCACCACCTTACCCAGAAATACTTACGCGAGTACCTTCACTTTAGGTGGCTATTTCTTAAAGATTTTTTAACTTATAGCAAAATTATATAATGGATTATAAAATTAAGATCCTTGATTATAATCTGTGAAAATTTCGAATCTTAATTTTTATAAAGATAACAGATATAAGTTAAAAAAAAAATGTTATCTTGGCTCCTATTGGTCATAAAGTTTTTTTTTTTAGTTTTGAATGCGTTTTTTAACCACCTATCCAGATCAACTTGTAAAGATAAATTATAATGAAAAATAACGAAGTTATTGTAAATGTTTATAACTGAAAAAAATGACTATTTTTTAACATCATTTTTAACAACAATTTTGTAATAAATAATTCATTTTTTGCATAAATTTTTAAAGTTGAAACCTTAAGGAATTCATTTCACTTTTCTTAAACGTTCTAGGACCATCCCTTGGGCAAAAACAGTTGTTTAAAAAATTCGTCTCTGGGATAAACAATTAGCTTTTTACATAAACTATTAAACCAATTCGGCTGAAATTTTGCAAACATATTAACACGTATAATGTCTTTATTGTCACAAATTGTTTGATATTTACAATTGTTATTGCAATAGTTATAACCATTTATTCAATATTGCTAAAAAGACCCGAATTTGGCTTAATTGTTTATTGATTTAAATTCTTAAAAAATAAAATTGAAGGTCTTTTTATGCTCCAAGATCCTCAGTTTACCGATTATTTATAAAATTTAATTTAAAAATTTTACAATCAAAATACTGAATTTTGGGCTTTTCTCATTGTTTATAAAAAAACGACGCATATCTGGCTGTATCTTTTTATGTATTTATCATAAGAAAGACCTTCCCTACCATTTACAACTTTCAGATATCTGCTAAACTTTTTTTCACCTTTTTTTTTTATTTAGCCTGGCCTAACATCAGAAAATCTTATTATAATTAAAAACGTTAAAAGTTATGACAGAAAAACTAAGATTAAATTTATAATTACAAACTTTTTGTTTGACCCTGTATATCTCGAAAAGTATCAGTTTTTTTGAAAAAACTCAAGAATACTTTTTTATATAAAATAAAATTTTACATTAAAAAACCCCAAAAAATCTCATTTTAATTAAAAACTTTAAAAGTTATGACAGAAAAACTGAGATCAAATTTATATTTACAAACTTTTTGTTTGACCCTATATATCTCGAAAAGTATTAGTTTTTTTGAAAAAACTCAAGAATACTTTTTTGTGTAGTATTAGATTCTACATCAAAAAATCTTATTTTAATTAAAAACGTTAAAAGTTATGACAGAAAAACTGAGATTAAGTTTATATTTACAAACTTTTTGTTTGACCCTGTATATCTCGAAAAGTATCAGTTCTTTTGAAAAAACTCAAGAATACTTATTTATGTAGAATTAAATTTTACATCAAAAAACGTTAAAAAACCTCATTTTAATTAAAAACTTTAAAAGTTATGACAGAAAAACTGAGATTAAATTTATATTTACAAACTTTTTGTTTGACCCTGTATATCTCGAAAAGTATCAGTTCTTTTGAAAGAACTCAGGAATACTTATTTATGTAAAATTAAATTCTACATCAAAAACCATCAGAAAATCTTATTTTAATTAAAAACATTAAAAGTTATGACAGAAAAACTGAGATTAAATTTATATTTACAAACTTTTTGTTTGACCCTGTATATCTTGAAAAGTATCAGTTTTTTTGAAAAAACTCAGGAACACTTTTTTATGTAAAATTAAATTTTACAATCAAAAACGTTAAAAAACCTTATTTTATTTAAAAACTTTAAAAGTTATGACAGAAAAACTAAGATCAAATTTATATTTACAAACTTTTTGTTTGACCCTATATATCTCGAAAAGTATCAGTTTTTTTGAAAAAACTCGAGAATAATTTTTTATGTAAAATTAAATTTTACAATAAAAAACGTTAAAAAATCTTATTTTAATTAAAAACTTTAAAAGTTATGACAGAAAAACTAAGATCAAATTTATATTTACAAACTTTTTGTTTGACCCTATATATCTCGAAAAGTATGTTTTTTTGAAAAAACTCAGGAATAATTTTTTATGTAAAATTAAATTTTACAATAAAAAACGTTAAAAAATCTCATTTTAATAAAAATCTTTAAAAGTTATGACAGAAAAACTGAGATCAAATTTATATTTACAAACTTTTTGTTTGACCCTATATATCTCGAAAAGTATTAGTTTTTTTGAAAAAACTCAAGAATACTTTTTTGTGTAGTATTAGATTCTACATCAAAAAATCTTATTTTAATTAAAAACGTTAAAAGTTATGACAGAAAAACTGAGATTAAGTTTATATTTACAAACTTTTTGTTTGACCCTGTATATCTCGAAAAGTATCAGTTCTTTTGAAAAAACTCAAGAATACTTATTTATGTAGAATTAAATTTTACATCAAAAAACGTTAAAAAACCTCATTTTAATTAAAAACTTTAAAAGTTATGACAGAAAAACTGAGATTAAATTTATATTTACAAACTTTTTGTTTGACCCTGTATATCTCGAAAAGTATCAGTTCTTTTGAAAGAACTCAGGAATACTTATTTATGTAAAATTAAATTCTACATCAAAAACCATCAGAAAATCTTATTTTAATTAAAAACATTAAAAGTTATGACAGAAAAACTGAGATTAAATTTATATTTACAAACTTTTTGTTTGACCCTGTATATCTTGAAAAGTATCAGTTTTTTTGAAAAAACTCAGGAACACTTTTTTATGTAAAATTAAATTTTACAATCAAAAACGTTAAAAAACCTTATTTTATTTAAAAACTTTAAAAGTTATGACAGAAAAACTAAGATCAAATTTATATTTACAAACTTTTTGTTTGACCCTGTATATCTTGAAAAGTATCAGTTTTTTTGAAAAAACTCAGGAACACTTTTTTATGTAAAATTAAATTTTACAATCAAAAACGTTAAAAAACCTTATTTTATTTAAAAACTTTAAAAGTTATGACAGAAAAACTAAGATCAAATTTATATTTACAAACTTTTTGTTTGACCCTATATATCTCGAAAAGTATCAGTTTTTTTGAAAAAACTCAAGAATAATTTTTTCTGTAAAATTAAATTTTACAATAAAAAACGTTAAAAAATCTTATTTTAATTAAAAACTTTAAAAGTTATGACAGAAAAACTAAGATCAAATTTATATTTACAAACTTTTTGTTTGACCCTATATATCTCGAAAAGTATGTTTTTTTGAAAAAACTCAGGAATAATTTTTTATGTAAAATTAAATTTTACAATAAAAAACGTTAAAAAATCTCATTTTAATAAAAATCTTTAAAAGTTATGACAGAAAAACTGAGATCAAATTTATATTTACAAACTTTTTGTTTGACCCTATATATCTCGAAAAGTATTAGTTTTTTTGAAAAAACTCAAGAATACTTTTTTGTGTAGTATTAGATTCTACATCAAAATATCTTATTTTAATTAAAAACGTTAAAAGTTATGACAGAAAAACTGAGATTAAGTTTATATTTACAAACTTTTTGTTTGACCCTGTATATCTCGAAAAGTATCAGTTCTTTTGAAAAAACTCAAGAATACTTATTTATGTAGAATTAAATTTTACATCAAAAAACGTTAAAAAACCTCATTTTAATTAAAAACTTTAAAAGTTATGACAGAAAAACTGAGATTAAATTTATATTTACTAACTTTTTGTTTGACCCTGTATATCTCGAAAAGTATCAGTTCTTTTGAAAGAACTCAGGAATACTTATTTATGTAAAATTAAATTCTACATCAAAAACCATCAGAAAATCTTATTTTAATTAAAAACATTAAAAGTTATGACAGAAAAACTGAGATTAAATTTATATTTACAAACTTTTTGTTTGACCCTGTATATCTTGAAAAGTATCAGTTTTTTTGAAAAAACTCAGGAACACTTTTTTATGTAAAATTAAATTTTACAATCAAAAACGTTAAAAAACCTTATTTTATTTAAAAACTTTAAAAGTTATGACAGAAAAACTAAGATCAAATTTATATTTACAAACTTTTTGTTTGACCCTATATATCTCGAAAAGTATCAGTTTTTTTGAAAAAACTCAAGAATAATTTTTTATGTAAAATTAAATTTTACAATAAAAAACGTTAAAAAATCTCATTTTAATTAAAATCTTTAAAAGTTATGACAGAAAAACTGAGATCAAATTTATATTTACAAACTTTTTGTTTGACCCTATATATCTCGAAAAGTATTAGTTTTTTTGAAAAAACTCAAGAATACTTTTTTGTGTAGTATTAGATTCTACATCAAAAAATCTTATTTTAATTAAAAACGTTAAAAGTTATGACAGAAAAACTGAGATTAAGTTTATATTTACAAACTTTTTGTTTGACCCTGTATATCTCGAAAAGTATCAGTTCTTTTGAAAAAACTCTAGAATACTTATTTATGTAAAATTAAATTTTACATCAAAAAACGTTAAAAAACCTCATTTTAATTAAAACTTTAAAAGTTATGACAGAAAAACTAAGATCAAATTTATATTTACAAACTTTTTGTTTGACCCTATATATCTCGAAAAGTATTAGTTTTTTTAAAAAAACTTAAGAATACTTTTTTGTGTAATATTAAATTCTACATAAAAAAACATCAAAAAATCTTATTTATATTAAAAACGGTTAAAGTTATAAAAGAAAAATTAAGATCAAATTTATATTTACAAACTTTTTGTTTGACCCTATATATCTAGAAAAGTATTGGTTTTTTTGAAAAAACTCAAAAATACTTTTTTATGTAAAATTAAATTTTAAAATAAAGAAAGTTAAAAACCCTTATTTTCATTAAAAACTTTAAAAGTTATGACAGAAAAACTGAGATTAAGTTTATATTTACAATCTTTTTGTTTGACCCTGTATATCTCGAAAAGTATCAGTTCTTTTGAAAAAACTCAAAAATACTTATTTATGTAAAATTAAATTTTACATCAAAAAACGTTAAAAAACCTCTTTTTAATTAAAAACTTTAAAAGATATGACAGAAAAACTAAGATCAAATTTATATTTACAAACTTTTTGTTTGACCATATATATATATCGAAAAGTATTAGTTTTTTTTTGAAAAAACTTAGGAATACTTTTTTGTGTAATATTAAATTCTACATCAAAAAAATCTTATTTTAATTAAAAACGTTAAAAGTTATGACAGAAAAACTGAGATTAAATTTATATTTACAAACTTTTTGTTTGACCCTGTATATCTCGAAAAGTGTCAGTTCTTTTAAAAAAACTCAGGAATACTTATTTATGTAAAATTAAATTCTACATCAAAAAACATCAGAAAATCTTATCTTAATTAAAAACGTTAAAAGTTATGACAGAAAAACTAAGATTAAATTTATAATTACAAACTTTTTGTTTGACCCTGTATATCTCGAAAAGTATTAGTTTTTTTGAAAAAACTCAAGAATACTTTTTTACGTAAAATTAAATTTTACATTAAAAAACCCCAAAAAATCTTATTTAAATTAAAAACTTTAAAAGTTATGACAGAAAAACTGAGATCAAATTTATATTTACAAACTTTTTGTTTGACCCTATATATCTCGAAAAATATTAGTTTTTTTGAAAAAATTCAAGAATACTTTTTTGTGTAGTATTAGATTCTACATCGACAAATCTTATTTTAATTAAAAACGTTAAAAGTTATGACAGAAAAACTGAGATTAAATTTATATTTACAAACTTTTTGTTTGACCCTGTATATCTCGCAAAGTGTCAGTTCTTTTAAAAAAACTCAGGAGTACTTATTTATGTAAAATTAAATTCTACATCAAAAAACATCAGAAAATCTTATTTTAATTTAAAACGTTAAAAGTTATGACAGAAAAACTAAGATTAAATTTATAATTACAAACTTTTTGTTTGACCCTGTATATCTCGAAAAGTGTCAGTTCTTTTGAAAAAACTCAGGAATACTTATTTATGTAAAATTAAATTCTACATCAAAAAACATCAGAAAATCTTATTTTAATTAAAAACGTTAAAAGTTATGACAGAAAAACTAAGATTAAATTTATAATTACAAACTTTTTGTTTGACCCTGTATATCTCGAAAAGTATCAGTTTTTTTGAAAAAACTCAGGAATACTTTTTTATGTAAAATTAAATTTTACATTAAAAAATCTCATTTTAATTAAAAACTTTAAAAGTTATGACAGAAAAACTGAGATCAAATTTATATTTACAAACTTTTTGTTTGACCCTATATATCTCGAAAAGTATTAGTTTTTTTGAAAAAATTTAGGAATACTTTTTTATGTAATATTAAATTCTACATCAAAAAACATACCCCAGGCTACAGAGAAAAAAAATAGACATTTCGGGTAAAAAAGTTTAGCAGATATCTGAAAGTTGTAAATGGTAGGGGAGGTCTTTCTTATGATAAATACATAAAAAGATACAGCCAGATATGCGTCGTTTTTTTATAAACAATGAGAAATGCCCAAAATTCAGTATTTTGATTGTAAAATTTTTAAATTAAATTTTATAAATAATCGGTAAACTGAAGATCTTGGAGCATAAAAAGACCTTCAATTTTATTTTTTAAGAATTTAAATCAATAAACAATTAAGCTAAATATGGGTCTTTTTAGCAATATTGAATAAATGGTTATAACTATTGCAATAACAATTGTAAATGTCAAACAATTTGTGACAATGAGGGTATTATAGGTGTTAACATGTGTGCAAAATTTCAGCCGAATTGGTTTAATAGTTTATGTAAAAAGCTAATTGTTTATCCCAGAGACGAATTATTTAAACAACTGTTCTTGCCCAAGGAATGGTCCTAGAACGTTTAAGAAAAGTGAAATAAATTCCTTAAGGTTTCAACATTTTAAGAATTTATGCAAAAAATGAATTATTTATTACAAAATTGTTGTTAAAAATGATGTTAAAAAATAGTAATTTTTTTCAGTTATAAACATTTACAATAATTTCGTTATTTTTTATTATAATTTATCTTTACAAGTTGATCTGGATAGGTGGTTAAAAAACGCATTCAAAACTAAAAAAAAAAACTTTATGACCAATAGGAGCCAAGATAAACTTTTTTTTAACTTATATCTCTTATCTTTATAAACATTAATATTCGAAATTTTCACAGATTATAATCAAGGATCTTAATTTTATAATCCATTATATAATTTTGCTATTAGTTAAAAAATCTTTAAAAAATAGCCACCTAAAGTGAAGGTACTCGCGTAAGTATTTCTGGGTGAGGTGGTGGGGGGATAACCTCCAGCTCGATTTATTTTTTGAAATTGAGTCTTCTAATCGGAGCGCTATAAAATTTTGCGTTATGTCGGCTTCTAAGTAACGTAGAACGTTCATTTTTTTTTAAATTTGGGGTAACTCGTCAAAATAATGACATCTGGCACATTTTCATTGTCCTGGAAAATCGGAAAATCTCGGAAAACTTTACGCGTTGTATTCTTCAAAATTAAATTACTATATAATAATAATAAATCAACAAAAAATCATTTACTTTTACTCTTACTCTAATGAAATAATTTGTATTTTACAATAAAATTGTTTTAACAATTATTTATTTATAATTGGTGTAATATTAACAAAATGCACTCTAAGAAATTGTAAAAAATATTTATTAACGCTTATTTTTTATTTATATTTATTTTATTTACATTCGTTTTGTTATATAATTTATTTATTTCAGTTAAACCGTTAGATTAGGTAATAAAATTCAAATAAACGTAAATAGTTATTTCAAATGTCCAGGGAAAACCACTTTTACTGAAGAGCAGAAGAATCGACGACTTATTTGAAGAAATCAGTTACACAAATATTGAAGAAGAAGTAGAGCGTCCAAATAAAAGATTTAGAATGGAGGATGAAGACAAGAATTAATAAATATTTTTTACAATTTCTTAAAGTGTATTTTGTTAATATTATACCAATTAACTGAATTATAAATAATTGTTAAAACAATTTTATTGTAAAATATAAATTATTTCATTAGAGTAAAAGTAAAAGTAAATGTTTTTTTGTTAATTTATTATTATTTTATAGTAATTTAATTTTGAAGAATACAACGCGTAAAGTTTTCCGAGATTTTCCGATTTTCCAGGACAATGAAAATGTGCCAGATGTCATTATTTCGACGAGTTACCCCAAATTTAAAAAAAATGAACGTTCTACGTTACTTAGAAGCCGAGATAACGCAAAATTTTATAGCGCGCTCCGATTAGAAGACTCAATTTCAAAAAGTAAATCGAGCTGGAGGTTATCCCCCCACCACCTTACCCAGAAATACTTACGCGAGTACCTTCACTTTAGGTGGCTATTTCTTAAAGATTTTTTAACTTATAGCAAAATTATATAATGGATTATAAAATTAAGATCCTTGATTATAATCTGTGAAAATTTCGAATCTTAATTTTTATAAAGATAAGAGATATAAGTTAAAAAAAAAATGTTATCTTGGCTCCTATTGGTCATAAAGTTTTTTTTTTTTAGTTTTGAATGCGTTTTTTAACCACCTATCCAGATCAACTTGTAAAGATAAATTATAATGAAAAATAACGAAGTTATTGTAAATGTTTATAACTGAAAAAAATGACTATTTTTTAACATCATTTTTAACAACAATTTTGTAATAAATAATTCATTTTTTGCATAAATTTTTAAAGTTGAAACCTTAAGGAATTCATTTCACTTTTCTTAAACGTTCTAGGACCATCCCTTGGGCAAAAACAGTTGTTTAAAAAATTCGTCTCTGGGATAAACAATTAGCTTTTTACATAAACTATTAAACCAATTCGGCTGAAATTTTGCAAACATATTAACACGTATAATGTCTTTATTGTCACAAATTGTTTGATATTTACAATTGTTATTGCAATAGTTATAACCATTTATTCAATATTGCTAAAAAGACCCGAATTTGGCTTAATTGTTTATTGATTTAAATTCTTAAAAAATAAAATTGAAGGTCTTTTTATGCTCCAAGATCCTCAGTTTACCGATTATTTATAAAATTTAATTTAAAAATTTTACAATCAAAATACTGAATTTTGGGCTTTTCTCATTGTTTATAAAAAAACGACGCATATCTGGCTGTATCTTTTTATGTATTTATCATAAGAAAGACCTTCCCTACCATTTACAACTTTCAGATATCTGCTAAACTTTTTTTCACCTTTTTTTTTTATTTAGCCTGGCCTAACATCAGAAAATCTTATTATAATTAAAAACGTTAAAAGTTATGACAGAAAAACTAAGATTAAATTTATAATTACAAACTTTTTGTTTGACCCTGTATATCTCGAAAAGTATCAGTTTTTTTGAAAAAACTCAAGAATACTTTTTTATATAAAATAAAATTTTACATTAAAAAACCCCAAAAAATCTCATTTTAATTAAAAACTTTAAAAGTTATGACAGAAAAACTGAGATCAAATTTATATTTACAAACTTTTTGTTTGACCCTATATATCTCGAAAAATATTAGTTTTTTTGAACAAATTCAAGAATACTTTTTTGTGTAGTATTAGATTCTACATCGACAAATCTTATTTTAATTAAAAACGTTAAAAGTTATGACAGAAAAACTGAGATTAAATTTATATTTACAAACTTTTTGTTTGACCCTGTATATCTCGAAAAGTGTCAGTTCTTTTGAAAAAACTCAGGACTACTTATTTATGTAAAATTAAATTCTACATCAAAATACATCAGAAAATCTTATTTTAATTAAAAACGTTAAAAGTTATGACAGAAAAACTAAGATTAAATTTATAATTACAAACTTTTTGTTTGACCCTGTATATCTCGAAAAGTATCAGTTTTTTTAAAAAAACTCAAAAATACTTTTTTTATGTAAAATTAAATTTTACATCAAAAAATCTCATTTTAATTAAAAACTTTAAAAGTTATGACAGAAAAACTGAGATCAAATTTATATTTACAAACTTTTTGTTTGACCCTATATATCTCGAAAAGTATTAGTTTTTTTGAAAAAATTCAGGAATACTTTTTTATGTAATATTAAATTCTACATCAAAAAACATCAGAAAATCTTATTTTAATTAAAAACGTTAAAAGTTATGACAGAAAAACTAAGATTAAATTTATAAATACAAACTTTTTGTTTGACCCTGTATATCTCGAAAAGTATCAGTTTTTTTGAAAAAACCCAAGAATACTTTTTTATGTAAAATAAATTTTACATCAAAAAATCCTATTTTAATTAAAAAAGTTAAAAGTTATGACAGAAAAACTGAGATTAAATTTATATTTACAAACTTTTTGTTTGACCCTGTATATCTCGAAAAGTATCAGTTCTTCTGAAAAAACTCAGGAATAGTTATTTATGTAAAATTAAATTCTACATTAAAAAACATCAAAAAATCTTATTTTAATTAAAAACGTTAAAAGTTATGACAGAAAAATTAAGATCAAATTTATATTTACAAACTTTTTGTTTGACCCTGTATATCTCGAAAAGTATCAGTTTTTTTAAAAAAACTCAAGAATACTTTTTTATGTAAAATTAAATTTTACAATAAAAAACGTTAAAAAACCTTATTTTAATTAAAAACTTTAAAAGTTATGACAGAAAAACTAAGATCAAATTTATATTTACAAACTTTTTGTTTGAACCTATATATCTCGAAAAGTATCAGTTTTTTTGAAAAAATTCAAGAATATTTTTTTGTGTAGTATTAGATTCTACATCGAAAAATCTTATTTTAATTAAAAACGTTAAAAGTTATGACAGAAAAACTGATATTAAGTTTATATTTACAATCTTTTTGTTTGACCCTGTATATCTCGAAAAGTATCAGTTCTTTTGAAAAAACTCAAAAATACTTATTTATGTAAAATTAAATTTTACATCAAAAAACCTTAAAAACCCTCTTTTTGATTAAAAACTTTAAAAGATATGACAGAAAAACTAAGATCAAATTTATATTTACAAACTTTTTGTTTGACCTTATATATCTCGAAAAGTATTAGTTTTTTTTGAAAAAACTTAAGAATACTTTTTTGTGTAATATTAAATTCTACATCAAAAAAATCTTATTTTAATTAAAAACGTTAAAAGTTATGACAGAAAAACTGAGATTAAATTTATATTTACAAACTTTTAGGTTGACCCTGTATATCTCGAAAAGTATCAGTTCTTTTGAAAAAACTCAAGAATACTTATTTATGTAAAATTAAATTCTACATCAAAAAACATCAGAAAATCTTATTTTAATTAAAAACGTTAAAAGTTATGACAGAAAAACTGAGATCAAATTTATATTTACAAACTTTTTGTTTGACCCTATATATCTCGAAAAGTATCAATTTTTTTGAAAAAACTCAAGAATACTTTTTTATGTAAAATTAAATTTTACATCAAAAAATCCTATTCTAATTAAAAAAGTTAAAAGTTATGACAGAAAAACTGAGATTAAATTTATATTTACAAACTTTTTGTTTGACCCTGTATATTTTGAAAAGTATCAGTTCTTCTGAAAAAACTCAAGAATAGTTATTTATGTAAAATTAAATTCTACATCAAAAAACATCAAAAAATCTTATTTTAATTAAAAACGTTAAAAGTTATGACAGAAAAATTAAGATCAAATTTATATTTACAAACTTTTTGTTTGACCCTGTATATCTTGATAAGTATCAGTTTTTTTGAAAAAACTCAGGAACACTTTTTTATGTAAAATTAAATTTTACAATAAAAAGCGTTAAAAAACCTTATTTTCATTAAAAACTTTAAAAGTTATGACAGAAAAACTAAGATCGAATTTATATTTACAAACTTTTTCTTTGACCCTATATATCTCGAAAAGTATCAGTTTTTTTAAAAAAACTCAGGAATAATTTTTTATGTAGAATTAAATTTTACATCAAAAAAACCCAAATAATCTCATTTTAATTAAAAACTTTAAAAGTTATGACAGAAAAACTGAGATCAAATTTATATTTACAAACTTTTTGTTTGACCCTATATATCTCAAAAAGTATTAGTTTTTTTGAAAAAATTCAAGAATATTTTTTTGTGTAGTATTAAATTCTACATCAAAAAATCTTATTTTAATTAAAAACGTTAAAAGTTATGACAGAAAAACTGAGATTAAGTTTATATTTACAATCTTTTTGTTTGACCCTGTATATCTCGAAAAGTATTAGTTCTTTTGAAAAAACTTAAAAATACTTATTTATGTAAAATTAAATTTTACATCAAAAAACGTTAAAAAACCTCTTTTTAATTAAAAACTTTAAAAGATATGACAGAAAAACTAAGATCAAATTTATATTTACAAACTTTTTGTTTGACCCTATATATCTCGAAAAGTATTAGTTTTTTTTGAAAAAACTTAAGAATACTTTTTTGTGTAATATTAAATTCTACATCAAAAAAATCTTATTTTAATTAAAAACGTTAAAAGTTATGACAGAAAAACTGAGATTAAATTTATATTTACAAACTTTTTGGTTGACCCTGTATATCTCGAAAAGTATCAGTTCTTTTGAAAAAACTCAGGAATACTTATTTATGTAAAATTAAATTCTACATCAAAAAACATCAGAAAATCTTATTTTAATTAAAAACGTTAAAAGTTATGACAGAAAAACTGAGATCAAACTTATATTTACAAACTTTTTGTTTGACCCTATATATCTCCAAAAGTATTAGTTTTTTTAAAAAAATTCAGGAATACTTTTTTGTGTAATAATAAATTCTACATCAAAAAACATCAGAAAATCTTATTTTAATTAAAAACGTTAAAAGTTATGACAGAAAAACTAAGATTAAATTTATAATTACAAACTTTTTGTTTGACCCTGTATATCTCGAAAAGTATCATTTTTTTTGAAAAAACTCAAGAATACTTTTTTATGTAAAATTAAATTTTACATCTAAAAATCCTATTTTAATTAAAAAAGTTAAAAGTTATGACAGAAAAACTGAGATTAAATTTATATTTACAAACTTTTTGTTTGACCCTGTATATCTCGAAAAGTATCAGTTCTTCTGAAAAAACTCAAGAATAGTTATTTATGTAAAATTAAATTCTACATCAAAAAACATCAAAAAATCTTATTTTAATTAAAAACGTTAAAAGTTATGACAGAAAAATTAAGATCAAATTTATATTTACAAACTTTTTGTTTGACCCTGTATATCTCGAAAAGTATCAGTTTTTTTAAAAAAACTCAGAAATACTTTTTTATGTAAAATTAAATTTTACAACAAAAAACGTTAAAAAACCTTATTTTAATTAAAAACTTTAAAAGTTATGACAGAAAAACCAAGATCAAATTTATATTTACAAACTTTTTGTTTGAACCTATATATCTCGAAAAGTATCAGTTTGTTTGAAAAAACTCGGTAATAATTTTTTATGTAAAATTAAATTTTACATCAAAAAATACCAAAAAATCTCATTTTAATTAAAATAGTTAAAAGTTATGACAGAAAAACTGAGATCATATTTATATTTACAAAATGTTTGTTTGACCCTATATATCTCGAAAAGTATTAGTTTTTTTGAAAAAACTCAAGAACACTTTTTTGTGTAGTATTAGATTCTACATCAAAAAATGTTATTTTAATTAAAAACGTTAAAAGATATGACAAAAAACTGAGATTAAGTTTATATTTACAATTTTTTTGTTTGACCCTGTATATCACGAAAAGTATCAGTTTTTTTGAAAAAACTCAGGAATACTTTTTTATGTAAAATTAAATTTTACAAGAAAAAACGTTAAAAAACCTTATTTTAATTAAAAACTTTAAAAGTTATGACAGAAAAACTAAGATCAAATTTATATTTACAAACTTTTTGTTTGACCCAATATATCTCGAAAAGTATCAGTTTTTTTAAAAAAACTCGAGAATATTTTTTTATGTAAAATTAAATTTTACATCAAAAAAACCCACAAAATCTTATTTTAATTTAAAATGTTAAAAGATATGACATTAAAACTAAGATCAAATTTATATTTACAAACTTTTTGTTTGACCCTATATATCTCGAAAATTATTAGTTTTTTCAAAAAAACTTAAGAATACTTTTTTGTGTAATATTAAAATCTACATAAAAAAAACATCAAAACATCTTATTTTAATTAAAAACGTTAAAAGTTATGACAGAAAAACTGAGATAAAATTTATATTTACAAACTTTTTGTTTGACCCTGTATATCTCGAAAAGTATCAGTTTTTTTGAAAAAACTCAAAAATACTTATTTATGTAAAATTAAATTTTACATCAAAAAACCCCAAAAAATCTTATTTTAATTAAAAACTTTAAAAGTTATGACAGAAAAACTGAGATCAAATTTATATTTACAAACTTTTTGTTTGACCCTATATACCTCGAAAAATATTAGTTTTTTTTTGAAAAAATTCAAGAATACTTTTTTGTGTAGTATTAGATTCTACATTGACAAATCTTATTTTAAATAAAAACGTTAAAAGTTATGACAAAAAAACTGAGTTTAAGTTTATATTTACAAACTTTTTTTTGACCCTGTATATCTCGAAAAGTATCAGTTCTTTTGAAAAAACTCAGGAATACTTATTTATGTAAAATTAAATTGTACATCAAAAAATGTTAAAAAACCTCTTTTTAATTAAAAACTTTAAAAGATATGACAGAAAAACTAAGATCAAATTTATATTTACAAACTTTTTGTTTGACCCTATATATCTCGAAAAGTATTAGTTTTTTTTTGAAAAAACTTAAGAATACTTTTTTGTGTAATATTAAATTCTACAGCAAAAAAATCTTATTTTAGTTAAAAACGTTAAAAGTTATGACAGAAAAACTGAGATTAAATTTATATTTACAAACTTTTTGGTTGACCCTGTATATCTCGAAAAGTATCAGTTCTTTTGAAAAAACTCAGGAATACTTATTTATGTAAAATTAAATTCTACATCAAAAAACATCAGAAAATCTTATTTTAATTAAAAACGTTAAAAGTTATGACAGAAAAACTGAGATCAAATTTATATTTACAAACTTTTTGTTTGACCCTATATATCTCGAAAAGTATTAGTTTTTTTAAAAAAATTCAGGAATACTTTTTTGTGTAATATTAAATTCTACATCAAAAAACATCAGAAAATCTTATTTTAATTAAAAACGTTAAAAGTTATGACAGAAAAACTAAGATTAAATTTATAATTACAAACTTTTTGTTTGACCCTGTATATCTCGAAAAGTATCAGTTTTTTTGAAAAAACTCAAGAATACTTTTTTATGTAAAATTAAATTTTACATCAAAAAATCCTATTTTAATTAAAAAAGTTAAAAGTTATGACAGAAAAACTGAGATTAAATTTATATTTACAAACTTTTTGTTTGACCCTGTATATCTCGAAAAGTATCAGTTCTTCTGAAAAAACTCAAGAATAGTTATTTATGTAAAATTAAATTCTACATCAAAAAACATCAAAAAATCTTATTTTAATTAAAAACGTTAAAAGTTATGACAGAAAAATTAAGATCAAATTTATATTTACAAACTTTTTGTTTGACCCTGTATATCTCGAAAAGTATCAGTTTTTTTAAAAAAACTCAGGAATACTTTTTTATGTAAAATTAAATTCTACAATAAAAAACGTTAAAAAACCTTATTTTAATTAAAAACTTTAAAAGTTATGACAGAAAAACCAAGATCAAATTTATATTTACAAACTTTTTGTTTGAACCTATATATCTCGAAAAGTATCAGTTTTTTTGAAAAAACTCAGGAATAATTTTTTATGTAAAATTAAATTTTACATCAAAAAATACCAAAAAATCTCATTTTAATTAAAATCTTTAAAAGTTATGACAGAAAAACTGAGATCATATTTATATTTACAAAATGTTTGTTTGACCCTATATATCTCGAAAAGTATTAGTTTTTTTAAAAAAACTCAAGAATACTTTTTTGTGTAGTATTAGATTCTACATCAAAAAATGTTATTTTAATTAAAAACGTTAAAAGTTATGACAGAAAAACTGAGATAAAATTTATATTTACAAACTTTTTGTTTGACCCTGTATATCACGAAAAGTATTAGTTTTTTTGAAAAAACTCAGGAATACTTTTTTATGTAAAATTAAATTTTACATCAAAAAACCCCAAAAAATCTTATTTTAATTAAAAACTTTAAAAGTTATGACAGAAAAACTGAGATCAAATTTATATTTACAAACTTTTTGTTTGACCCTATATATCTCGAAAAATATTAGTTTTTTTTTGAAAAAATTCAAGAATACTTTTTTGTGTAGTATTAGATTCTACATTGACAAATCTTATTTTAATTAAAAACGTTAAAAGTTATGACAAAAAAACTGAGTTTAAGTTTATATTTACAAACTTTTTTTTGACCCTGTATATCTCGAAAAGTATCAGTTCTTTTGAACAAACTCAGGAATACTTATTTATGTAAAATTAAATTGTACATCAAAAAATGTTAAAAAACCTCTTTTTAATTAAAAACTTTAAAAGATATGACAGAAAAACTAAGATCAAATTTATATTTACAAACTTTTTGTTTGACCCTGTATATCTCGAAAAGTACCAGTTTTTTGAAAAAAAACTCAAGAATACTTTTTTATGTAAAATTAAATTTTACATCAAAAAACGTTAAAAAACCTCATTTTAATTAAAAATTTTAAAGGTTATGACAGAAAAACTAAGATCAAATTTATATTTACAAACTTTTTGTTTGACCCTATATATCTCGAAAAGTATTAGTTTTTTTAAAAAAACTTAAAAATACTTTTTTTGTGTAATATTAAATTCTACATAAAAAAACATCAAAAAATCTTATTTATATTAAAAACGGTAAAAGTTATAACAGAAAAATTAAGATCAAATTTATATTTACAAACTTTTTGTTTGACCCTATATATCTAGAAAAGCATTAGTTTTTTTGAAAAAACTTTAAAACACTTGTTTGTGTAATATTAAATTCTACATTAAAAAACATCAAAATATCTTATTTTAATTAAAAACGTTAAAAGTTATGACAGAAAAACTGAGATAAAATTTATATTTACAAACTTTTTGTTTGACCCTGTATATCTCGAAAAGTATCAGTTTTTTTGGAAAAAACTCGAGAATACTTTTTTATGTAAAATTAAATTTAATATATTAACAAACTTTTTGTTTGACCCTGTATATCTCAAAAAGTATTAGTTTTTTTGAAAAAACTCAAGAATACTTTTTTATGTAAAATTAAATTTTACATTAAAAAACCCCAAAAAATCTCATTTAAATTAAAAACTTTAAAAGTTATGACAGACAAACTGAGATCAAATTTATATTTACAAACTTTTTGTTTGACCCTATATATCTCGAAAAATATTAGTTTTCAAGAATACTTTTTTGTGTAGTATTAGATTCTACATCGACAAATCTTATTTTAATTAAAAACGTTAAAAGTTATGACAGAAAAACTGAGATTAAATTTATATTTACAAACTTTTTGTTTGACCCTGTATATTTCGAAAAGTGTCAGTTCTTTTGAAAAAACTCAGGAGCACTTATTTATGTAAAATTAAATTTTACATCAAAAAACGTTAAAAGACCTTATTTTAATTAAAAACTTTAAATTTATGACAGAAGAACTGAGATTAAATTTATATTTACAAACTTTTTGTTTGACCCTGTATATCTCGAAAAGTATAAGTTCTTTTGAAAGAACTCAGGAATACTTTTTTATGTAATATTAAATTCTACATCAAAAAACATCAGAAAATCTTATTTTAATTAAAAACGTTAAAAGTTATGACAGAAAAACTAAGATTAAATTTATAATTACAAACTTTTTGTTTGACCCTGTATATCTCAAAAAGTATTAGTTTTTTTGAAAAAACTCAAGAATACTTTTTTATGTAAAATTAAATTTTACATTAAAAAACCCAAAAAAATCTTATTTTAATTACAAACTTTAAAAGTTATGACAGACAAACTGAGATCAAATTTATATTTACAAACTTTTTGTTTGACCCTATATATCTCGAAAAATATTAGTTTTCAAGAATACTTTTTTGTGTAGTATTAGATTCTACATCGACAAATCTTATTTTAATTAAAAACGTTAAAAGTTATGACAGAAAAACTGAGATTAAATTTATATTTACAAACTTTTTGTTTGACCCTGTATATTTCGAAAAGTGTCAGTTCTTTTGAAAAAACTCAGGAGCACTTATTTATGTAAAATTAAATTTTACATCAAAAAACGTTAAAAGACCTTATTTTAATTAAAAACTTTAAATTTATGACAGAAGAACTGAGATTAAATTTATATTTACAAACTTTTTGTTTGACCCTGTATATCTCGAAAAGTATAAGTTCTTTTGAAAGAACTCAGGAATACTTTTTTATGTAATATTAAATTCTACATCAAAAAACATCAGAAAATCTTATTTTAATTAAAAACGTTAAAAGTTATGACAGAAAAACTAAGATTAAATTTATATTTACAAACTTTTTGTTTGACCCTGTATATTTCGAAAAGTGTCAGTTCTTTTGAAAAAACTCAGGAGCACTTATTTATGTAAAATTAAATTTTACATCAAAAAACGTTAAAAGACCTTATTTTAATTAAAAACTTTAAATTTATGACAGAAGAACTGAGATTAAATTTATATTTACAAACTTTTTGTTTGACCCTGTATATCTCGAAAAGTATAAGTTCTTTTGAACAAACTCAGGAATACTTATTTATGTAAAATTAAATTGTACATCAAAAAATGTTAAAAAACCTCTTTTTAATTAAAAACTTTAAAAGATATGACAGAAAAACTAAGATCAAATTTATATTTACAAACTTTTTGTTTGACCCTGTATATCTCGAAAAGTACCAGTTTTTTGAAAAAAACTCAAGAATACTTTTTTATGTAAAATTAAATTTTACATCAAAAAACGTTAAAAAACCTCATTTTAATTAAAAACTTTAAAGGTTATGACAGAAAAACTAAGATCAAATTTATATTTACAAACTTTTTGATTGACCCTATATATCTCGAAAAGTATTAGTTTTTTTAAAAAAACTTAAAAATACTTTTTTTGTGTAATATTAAATTCTACATAAAAAAACATCAAAAAATCTTATTTATATTAAAAACGGTAAAAGTTATAACAGAAAAATTAAGATCAAATTTATATTTACAAACTTTTTGTTTGACCCTATATATCTAGAAAAGCATTAGTTTTTTTGAAAAAACTTTAAAACACTTGTTTGTGTAATATTAAATTCTACATTAAAAAACATCAAAATATCTTATTTTAATTAAAAACGTTAAAAGTTATGACAGAAAAACTGAGATAAAATTTATATTTACAAACTTTTTGTTTGACCCTGTATATCTCGAAAAGTATCAGTTTTTTTGGAAAAAACTCGAGAATACTTTTTTATGTAAAATTAAATTTAATATATTAACAAACTTTTTGTTTGACCCTGTATATCTCAAAAAGTATTAGTTTTTTTGAAAAAACTCAAGAATACTTTTTTATGTAAAATTAAATTTTACATTAAAAAACCCCAAAAAATCTCATTTAAATTAAAAACTTTAAAAGTTATGACAGACAAACTGAGATCAAATTTATATTTACAAACTTTTTGTTTGACCCTATATATCTCGAAAAATATTAGTTTTCAAGAATACTTTTTTGTGTAGTATTAGATTCTACATCGACAAATCTTATTTTAATTAAAAACGTTAAAAGTTATGACAGAAAAACTGAGATTAAATTTATATTTACAAACTTTTTGTTTGACCCTGTATATTTCGAAAAGTGTCAGTTCTTTTGAAAAAACTCAGGAGCACTTATTTATGTAAAATTAAATTTTACATCAAAAAACGTTAAAAGACCTTATTTTAATTAAAAACTTTAAACTTATGACAGAAGAACTGAGATTAAATTTATATTTACAAACTTTTTGTTTGACCCTGTATATCTCGAAAAGTATAAGTTCTTTTGAAAGAACTCAGGAATACTTTTTTATGTAATATTAAATTCTACATCAAAAAACATCAGAAAATCTTATTTTAATTAAAAACGTTAAAAGTTATGACAGAAAAACTAAGATTAAATTTATATTTACAAACTTTTTGTTTGACCCTGTATATTTCGAAAAGTGTCAGTTCTTTTGAAAAAACTCAGGAGCACTTATTTATGTAAAATTAAATTTTACATCAAAAAACGTTAAAAGACCTTATTTTAATTAAAAACTTTAAATTTATGACAGAAGAACTGAGATTAAATTTATATTTACAAACTTTTTGTTTGACCCTGTATATCTCGAAAAGTATAAGTTCTTTTGAACAAACTCAGGAATACTTATTTATGTAAAATTAAATTGTACATCAAAAAATGTTAAAAAACCTCTTTTTAATTAAAAACTTTAAAAGATATGACAGAAAAACTAAGATCAAATTTATATTTACAAACTTTTTGTTTGACCCTGTATATCTCGAAAAGTACCAGTTTTTTGAAAAAAACTCAAGAATACTTTTTTATGTAAAATTAAATTTTACATCAAAAAACGTTAAAAAACCTCATTTTAATTAAAAACTTTAAAGGTTATGACAGAAAAACTAAGATCAAATTTATATTTACAAACTTTTTGATTGACCCTATATATCTCGAAAAGTATTAGTTTTTTTAAAAAAACTTAAAAATACTTTTTTTGTGTAATATTAAATTCTACATAAAAAAACATCAAAAAATCTTATTTATATTAAAAACGGTAAAAGTTATAACAGAAAAATTAAGATCAAATTTATATTTACAAACTTTTTGTTTGACCCTATATATCTAGAAAAGCATTAGTTTTTTTGAAAAAACTTTAAAACACTTGTTTTTGTAATATTAAATTCTACATTAAAAAACATCAAAATATCTTATTTTAATTAAAAACGTTAAAAGTTATGACAGAAAAACTGAGATAAAATTTATATTTACAAACTTTTTGTTTGACCCTGTATATCTCGAAAAGTATCAGTTTTTTTGGAAAAAACTCGAGAATACTTTTTTATGTAAAATTAAATTTAATATATTAACAAACTTTTTGTTTGACCCTGTATATCTCAAAAAGTATTAGTTTTTTTGAAAAAACTCAAGAATACTTTTTTATGTAAAATTAAATTTTACATTAAAAAACCCCAAAAAATCTCATTTAAATTAAAAACTTTAAAAGTTATGACAGACAAACTGAGATCAAATTTATATTTACAAACTTTTTGTTTGACCCTATATATCTCGAAAAATATTAGTTTTCAAGAATACTTTTTTGTGTAGTATTAGATTCTACATCGACAAATCTTATTTTAATTAAAAACGTTAAAAGTTATGACAGAAAAACTGAGATTAAATTTATATTTACAAACTTTTTGTTTGACCCTGTATATCTCGAAAAGTATAAGTTCTTTTGAAAGAACTCAGGAATACTTTTTTATGTAATATTAAATTCTACATCAAAAAACATCAGAAAATCTTATTTTAATTAAAAAACGTTAAAAGTTATGACAGAAAAACTAAGATTAAATTTATAATTACAAACTTTTTGTTTGACCCTGTATATCTCAAAAAGTATTAGTTTTTTGAAAAAACTCAAGAATACTTTTTATGTAAAATTAAATTTTACATTAAAAAACCAAAAAAATCTTATTTTAATTACAAACTTTAAAAGTTATGACAGAAAAACTGAGATCAAATTTATATTTACAAACTTTTTGTTTGACCCTATATATCTCGAAAAATATTAGTTCTTTTGAAAAAATTCAAGAATACTTTTTTGTGTAGTATTAGATTCTACATTGACAAAACTTATTTTAATTAAAAACGTTAAAAGTTATGACAAAAAAACTGAGATTAAGTTTATATTTACAAACTTTTTTTTGACCCTGTATATGTCAAAAAGTATCAGTTCTTTGAAAAAACTCAAGAATACCTATTTATGTAAAATTAATTGTACATCAAAAAATGTTAAAAAAACTTTTTTTTAATTAAAACTTTAAAAGATATGACAGAAAAACTAAGATCAAATTTATATTTACAAACTTTTTGTTTGACCCTGTATATCTCGAAAAGTACCAGTTTTTTTAAAAAAACTCAAGAATACTTTTTTATGTAAAATTAAATTTTACATCAAAAAACGTTAAAAAACCTCATTTTAATTAAAAACTTTAAAAGGTTATGACAGAAAAACTAAGATCAAATTTATATTTACAAACTTTTTGTTTGACCCTATATATCTCGAAATGTATTAGTTTTTTTAAAAAAACTTAAAAATACTTTTTTTGTGTAATATTAAATTCTACATAAAAAAACATCAAAAAATCTTATTTATATTAAAAACGGTAAAAGTTATAACAGAAAAACTGTGATCAAATTTATATGTACAAACTTTTTGTTTGACCCTATATATCTCGAAAGTATTAGTTTTTTTGAAAAAATTCAAGAATACTTTTTTGTGTAATATTAAATTCTACATCAAAAAAATCTTATTTTAATTAAAAACGTTAAAAGTTATGACAGAAAAACTGAGATTAAATTTATATTTACAAACTTTTTGTTTGACCCTGTATATCTCGAAAAGTATCAGTTCTTTTGAAAAAACTCAAAAATACTTATTTATGTAAAATTAAATTCTACATCAAAAAACATCAGAAAATCTTATCTTAATTAAAAACGTTAAAAGTTATGACAGAAAAACTGAGATTAAATTTATATTTAAAAACTTTTTGTTTGACCCTGTATATCTTGAAAAGCATCAGTTTTTTTAAAAAAATCCAAGAACACTTTTTTATGTAAAATTAAATTTTACAATAAAAAACGTTAAAAAACCTTATTTTAATTAAAAACTTTAAAAGTTATGACAGAAAAACTAAGATCAAATTTAGATTTACAAACTTTTTGTTTGACCCTATATATCTCGAAAAGTATGTTTTTTTGAAAAAACTCAGGAATAATTTTTTATGTAAAATTAAATTTTACAATAAAAAACGTTAAAAAATCTCATTTTAATAAAAATCTTTAAAAGTTATGACAGAAAAACTGAGATCAAATTTATATTTACAAACTTTTTGTTTGACCCTATATATCTCGAAAAGTATTAGTTTTTTTGAAAAAACTCAAGAATACTTTTTTGTGTAGTATTAGATTCTACATCAAAAAATCTTATTTTAATTAAAAACGTTAAAAGTTATGACAGAAAAACTGAGATTAAGTTTATATTTACAAACTTTTTGTTTGACCCTGTATATCTCGAAAAGTATCAGTTCTTTTGAAAAAACTCAAGAATACTTATTTATGTAGAATTAAATTTTACATCAAAAAACGTTAAAAAACCTCATTTTAATTAAAAACTTTAAAAGTTATGACAGAAAAACTGAGATTAAATTTATATTTACAAACTTTTTGTTTGACCCTGTATATCTCGAAAAGTATCAGTTCTTTTGAAAGAACTCAGGAATACTTATTTATGTAAAATTAAATTCTACATCAAAAACCATCAGAAAATCTTATTTTAATTAAAAACATTAAAAGTTATGACAGAAAAACTGAGATTAAATTTATATTTACAAACTTTTTGTTTGACCCTGTATATCTTGAAAAGTATCAGTTTTTTTGAAAAAACTCAGGAACACTTTTTTATGTAAAATTAAATTTTACAATCAAAAACGTTAAAAAACCTTATTTTATTTAAAAACTTTAAAAGTTATGACAGAAAAACTAAGATCAAATTTATATTTACAAACTTTTTGTTTGACCCTATATATCTCGAAAAGTATCAGTTTTTTTGAAAAAACTCAAGAATAATTTTTTATGTAATATTAAATTTTACAATAAAAAACGTTAAAAAATCTTATTTTAATTAAAAACTTTAAAAGTTATGACAGAAAAACTAAGATCAAATTTATATTTACAAACTTTTTGTTTGACCCTATATATCTCGAAAAGTATGTTTTTTTGAAAAAACTCAGGAATAATTTTTTATGTAAAATTAAATTTTACAATAAAAAACGTTAAAAAATCTCATTTTAATAAAAATCTTTAAAAGTTATGACAGAAAAACTGAGATCAAATTTATATTTACAAACTTTTTGTTTGACCCTATATATCTCGAAAAGTATTAGTTTTTTTGAAAAAACTCAAGAATACTTTTTTGTGTAGTATTAGATTCTACATCAAAAAATCTTATTTTAATTAAAAACGTTAAAAGTTATGACAGAAAAACTGAGATTAAGTTTATATTTACAAACTTTTTGTTTGACCCTGTATATCTCGAAAAGTATCAGTTCTTTTGAAAAAACTCAAGAATACTTATTTATGTAGAATTAAATTTTACATCAAAAAACGTTAAAAAACCTCATTTTAATTAAAAACTTTAAAAGTTATGACAGAAAAACTGAGATTAAATTTATATTTACAAACTTTTTGTTTGACCCTGTATATCTCGAAAAGTATCAGTTCTTTTGAAAGAACTCAGGAATACTTATTTATGTAAAATTAAATTCTACATCAAAAACCATCAGAAAATCTTATTTTAATTAAAAACATTAAAAGTTATGACAGAAAAACTGAGATTAAATTTATATTTACAAACTTTTTGTTTGACCCTGTATATCTTGAAAAGTATCAACTTTTTTGAAAAAACTCAGGAACACTTTTTTATGTAAAATTAAATTTTACAATCAAAAACGTTAAAAAACCTTATTTTATTTAAAAACTTTAAAAGTTATGACAGAAAAACTAAGATCAAATTTATATTTACAAACTTTTTGTTTGACCCTATATATCTCGAAAAGTATCAGTTTTTTTGAAAAAACTCAAGAATAATTTTTTATGTAAAATTAAATTTTACAATAAAAAACGTTAAAAAATCTCGTTTTAATTAAAATCTTTAAAAGTTATGACAGAAAAACTGAGATCAAATTTATATTTACAAACTTTTTGTTTGACCCTATATATCTCGAAAAGTATTACTTTTTTTAAAAAAACTTAAGAATACTTTTTTGTGTAATATTAAATTCTACATAAAAAAACATCAAAAAATCTTATTTATATTAAAAACGGTTAAAGTTATAAAAGAAAAATTAAGATCAAATTTATATTTACAAACTTTTTGTTTGACCCTATATATCTAGAAAAGTATTGGTTTTTTTGAAAAAACTCAAAAATACTTTTTTATGTAAAATTAAATTTTAAAATAAAGAAAGTTAAAAACCCTTATTTTCATTAAAAACTTTAAAAGTTATGACAGAAAAACTGAGATTAAGTTTATATTTACAATCTTTTTGTTTGACCCTGTATATCTCGAAAAGTATCAGTTCTTTTGAAAAAACTCAAAAATACTTATTTATGTAAAATTAAATTTTACATCAAAAAACGTTAAAAAACCTCTTTTTAATTAAAAACTTTAAAAGATATGACAGAAAAACTAAGATCAAATTTATATTTACAAACTTTTTGTTTGACCATATATATATATCGAAAAGTATTAGTTTTTTTTTGAAAAAACTTAGGAATACTTTTTTGTGTAATATTAAATTCTACATCAAAAAAATCTTATTTTAATTAAAAACGTTAAAAGTTATGACAGAAAAACTGAGATTAAATTTATATTTACAAACTTTTTGTTTGACCCTGTATATCTCGAAAAGTGTCAGTTCTTTTAAAAAAACTCAGGAATACTTATTTATGTAAAATTAAATTCTACATCAAAAAACATCAGAAAATCTTATCTTAATTAAAAACGTTAAAAGTTATGACAGAAAAACTAAGATTAAATTTATAATTACAAACTTTTTGTTTGACCCTGTATATCTCGAAAAGTATTAGTTTTTTTGAAAAAACTCAAGAATACTTTTTTACGTAAAATTAAATTTTACATTAAAAAACCCCAAAAAATCTTATTTAAATTAAAAACTTTAAAAGTTATGACAGAAAAACTGAGATCAAATTTATATTTACAAACTTTTTGTTTGACCCTATATATCTCGAAAAATATTAGTTTTTTTGAAAAAATTCAAGAATACTTTTTTGTGTAGTATTAGATTCTACATCGACAAATCTTATTTTAATTAAAAACGTTAAAAGTTATGACAGAAAAACTGAGATTAAATTTATATTTACAAACTTTTTGTTTGACCCTGTATATCTCGCAAAGTGTCAGTTCTTTTAAAAAAACTCAGGAGTACTTATTTATGTAAAATTAAATTCTACATCAAAAAACATCAGAAAATCTTATTTTAATTTAAAACGTTAAAAGTTATGACAGAAAAACTAAGATTAAATTTATAATTACAAACTTTTTGTTTGACCCTGTATATCTCGAAAAGTGTCAGTTCTTTTGAAAAAACTCAGGAATACTTATTTATGTAAAATTAAATTCTACATCAAAAAACATCAGAAAATCTTATTTTAATTAAAAACGTTAAAAGTTATGACAGAAAAACTAAGATTAAATTTATAATTACAAACTTTTTGTTTGACCCTGTATATCTCGAAAAGTATCAGTTTTTTTGAAAAAACTCAGGAATACTTTTTTATGTAAAATTAAATTTTACATTAAAAAATCTCATTTTAATTAAAAACTTTAAAAGTTATGACAGAAAAACTGAGATCAAATTTATATTTACAAACTTTTTGTTTGACCCTATATATCTCGAAAAGTATTAGTTTTTTTGAAAAAATTCAGGAATACTTTTTTATGTAATATTAAATTCTACATCAAAAAACATACCCCAGGCTACAGAGAAAAAAAATAGACATTTCGGGTAAAAAAGTTTAGCAGATATCTGAAAGTTGTAAATGGTAGGGGAGGTCTTTCTTATGATAAATACATAAAAAGATACAGCCAGATATGCGTCGTTTTTTTATAAACAATGAGAAATGCCCAAAATTCAGTATTTTGATTGTAAAATTTTTAAATTAAATTTTATAAATAATCGGTAAACTGAAGATCTTGGAGCATAAAAAGACCTTCAATTTTATTTTTTAAGAATTTAAATCAATAAACAATTAAGCTAAATATGGGTCTTTTTAGCAATATTGAATAAATGGTTATAACTATTGCAATAACAATTGTAAATGTCAAACAATTTGTGACAATGAGGGTATTATAGGTGTTAACATGTGTGCAAAATTTCAGCCGAATTGGTTTAATTATTTATGTAAAAAGCTAATTGTTTATCCCAGAGACGAATTATTTAAACAACTGTTCTTGCCCAAGGAATGGTCCTAGAACGTTTAAGAAAAGTGAAATAAATTCCTTAAGGTTTCAACATTTTCAGAATTTATGCAAAAAATGAATTATTTATTACAAAATTGTTGTTAAAAATGATGTTAAAAAATAGTAATTTTTTTCAGTTATAAACATTTACAATAATTTCGTTATTTTTTATTATAATTTATCTTTACAAGTTGATCTGGATAGGTGGTTAAAAAACGCATTCAAAACTAAAAAAAAAACTTTATGACCAATAGGAGCCAAGATAAACAATAGGAGCCAAGATAAACTTTTTTTTAACTTATATCTCTTATCTTTATAAACATTAATATTCGAAATTTTCACAGATTATAATCAAGGATCTTAATTTTATAATCCATTATATAATTTTGCTATTAGTTAAAAAATCTTTAAAAAATAGCCACCTAAAGTGAAGGTACTCGCGTAAGTATTTCTGGGTGAGGTGGTGGGGGGATAACCTCCAGCTCGATTTATTTTTTGAAATTGAGTCTTCTAATCGGAGCGCTATAAAATTTTGCGTTATCTCGGCTTCTAAGTAACGTAGAACGTTCATTTTTTTTTAAATTTGGGGTAACTCGTCAAAATAATGACATCTGGCACATTTTCATTGTCCTGGAAAATCGGAAAATCTCGGAAAACTTTACGCGTTGTATTCTTCAAAATTAAATTACTATATAATAATAATAAATCAACAAAAAATCATTTACTTTTACTCTTACTCTAATGAAATAATTTGTATTTTACAATAAAATTGTTTTAACAATTATTTATTTATAATTGGTGTAATATTAACAAAATGCACTCTAAGAAATTGTAAAAAATATTTATTAACGCTTATTTTTTATTTATATTTATTTTATTTACATTCGTTTTGTTATATAATTTATTTATTTCAGTTAAACCGTTAGATTAGGTAATAAAATTCAAATAAACGTAAATAGTTATTTCAAATGTCCAGGGAAAACCACTTTTACTGAAGAGCAGAAGAATCGACGACTTATTTGAAGAAATCAGTTACACAAATATTGAAGAAGAAGTAGAGCGTCCAAATAAAAGATTTAGAATGGAGGATGAAGACAAGAATTAATAAATATTTTTTACAATTTCTTAGAGTGTATTTTGTTAATATTATACCAATTAACTGAATTATAAATAATTGTTAAAACAATTTTATTGTAAAATATAAATTATTTCATTAGAGTAAGAGTAAAAGTAAATGTTTTTTTGTTAATTTATTATTATTTTATAGTAATTTAATTTTGAAGAATACAACGCGTAAAGTTTTCCGAGATTTTCCGATTTTCCAGGACAATGAAAATGTGCCAGATGTCATTATTTCGACGAGTTACCCCAAATTTAAAAAAAATGAACGTTCTACGTTACTTAGAAGCCGAGATAACGCAAAATTTTATAGCGCGCTCCGATTAGAAGACTCAATTTCAAAATGTAAATCGAGCTGGAGGTTATCCCCCCACCACCTTACCCAGAAATACTTACGCGAGTACCTTCACTTTAGGTGGCTATTTCTTAAAGATTTTTTAACTTATAGCAAAATTATATAATGGATTATAAAATTAAGATCCTTGATTATAATCTGTGAAAATTTCGAATCTTAATTTTTATAAAGATAACAGATATAAGTTAAAAAAAAAATGTTATCTTGGCTCCTATTGGTCATAAAGTTTTTTTTTTTAGTTTTGAATGCGTTTTTTAACCACCTATCCAGATCAACTTGTAAAGATAAATTATAATGAAAAATAACGAAGTTATTGTAAATGTTTATAACTGAAAAAAATGACTATTTTTTAACATCATTTTTAACAACAATTTTGTAATAAATAATTCATTTTTTGCATAAATTTTTAAAGTTGAAACCTTAAGGAATTCATTTCACTTTTCTTAAACGTTCTAGGACCATCCCTTGGGCAAAAACAGTTGTTTAAAAAATTCGTCTCTGGGATAAACAATTAGCTTTTTACATAAACTATTAAACCAATTCGGCTGAAATTTTGCAAACATATTAACACGTATAATGTCTTTATTGTCACAAATTGTTTGATATTTACAATTGTTATTGCAATAGTTATAACCATTTATTCAATATTGCTAAAAAGACCCGAATTTGGCTTAATTGTTTATTGATTTAAATTCTTAAAAAATAAAATTGAAGGTCTTTTTATGCTCCAAGATCCTCAGTTTACCGATTATTTATAAAATTTAATTTAAAAATTTTACAATCAAAATACTGAATTTTGGGCTTTTCTCATTGTTTATAAAAAAACGACGCATATCTGGCTGTATCTTTTTATGTATTTATCATAAGAAAGACCTTCCCTACCATTTACAACTTTCAGATATCTGCTAAACTTTTTTTCACCTTTTTTTTTTATTTAGCCTGGCCTAACATCAGAAAATCTTATTATAATTAAAAACGTTAAAAGTTATGACAGAAAAACTAAGATTAAATTTATAATTACAAACTTTTTGTTTGACCCTGTATATCTCGAAAAGTATCAGTTTTTTTGAAAAAACTCAAGAATACTTTTTTATATAAAATAAAATTTTACATTAAAAAACCCCAAAAAATCTCATTTTAATTAAAAACTTTAAAAGTTATGACAGAAAAACTGAGATCAAATTTATATTTACAAACTTTTTGTTTGACCCTATATATCTCGAAAAGTATTAGTTTTTTTGAAAAAACTCAAGAATACTTTTTTGTGTAGTATTAGATTCTACATCAAAAAATCTTATTTTAATTAAAAACGTTAAAAGTTATGACAGAAAAACTGAGATTAAGTTTATATTTACAAACTTTTTGTTTGACCCTGTATATCTCGAAAAGTATCAGTTCTTTTGAAAAAACTCAAGAATACTTATTTATGTAGAATTAAATTTTACATCAAAAAACGTTAAAAAACCTCATTTTAATTAAAAACTTTAAAAGTTATGACAGAAAAACTGAGATTAAATTTATATTTACAAACTTTTTGTTTGACCCTGTATATCTCGAAAAGTATCAGTTCTTTTGAAAGAACTCAGGAATACTTATTTATGTAAAATTAAATTCTACATCAAAAACCATCAGAAAATCTTATTTTAATTAAAAACATTAAAAGTTATGACAGAAAAACTGAGATTAAATTTATATTTACAAACTTTTTGTTTGACCCTGTATATCTTGAAAAGTATCAGTTTTTTTGAAAAAACTCAGGAACACTTTTTTATGTAAAATTAAATTTTACAATCAAAAACGTTAAAAAACCTTATTTTATTTAAAAACTTTAAAAGTTATGACAGAAAAACTAAGATCAAATTTATATTTACAAACTTTTTGTTTGACCCTATATATCTCGAAAAGTATCAGTTTTTTTGAAAAAACTCGAGAATAATTTTTTATGTAAAATTAAATTTTACAATAAAAAACGTTAAAAAATCTTATTTTAATTAAAAACTTTAAAAGTTATGACAGAAAAACTAAGATCAAATTTATATTTACAAACTTTTTGTTTGACCCTATATATCTCGAAAAGTATGTTTTTTTGAAAAAACTCAGGAATAATTTTTTATGTAAAATTAAATTTTACAATAAAAAACGTTAAAAAATCTCATTTTAATAAAAATCTTTAAAAGTTATGACAGAAAAACTGAGATCAAATTTATATTTACAAACTTTTTGTTTGACCCTATATATCTCGAAAAGTATTAGTTTTTTTGAAAAAACTCAAGAATACTTTTTTGTGTAGTATTAGATTCTACATCAAAAAATCTTATTTTAATTAAAAACGTTAAAAGTTATGACAGAAAAACTGAGATTAAGTTTATATTTACAAACTTTTTGTTTGACCCTGTATATCTCGAAAAGTATCAGTTCTTTTGAAAAAACTTAAGAATACTTATTTATGTAGAATTAAATTTTACATCAAAAAACGTTAAAAAACCTCATTTTAATTAAAAACTTTAAAAGTTATGACAGAAAAACTGAGATTAAATTTATATTTACAAACTTTTTGTTTGACCCTGTATATCTCGAAAAGTATCAGTTCTTTTGAAAGAACTCAGGAATACTTATTTATGTAAAATTAAATTCTACATCAAAAACCATCAGAAAATCTTATTTTAATTAAAAACATTAAAAGTTATGACAGAA
Organism: Altica lythri; assembly: GCA_964028335.1. Lineage (NCBI taxonomy): Eukaryota > Metazoa > Arthropoda > Insecta > Coleoptera > Chrysomelidae > Altica > Altica lythri. The sequence goes on along the minus strand of CAXIIO010000711.1, from coordinate 146,538 downwards.
AAACTGAGATTAAATTTATATTTACAAACTTTTTGTTTGACCCTGTATATCTTGAAAAGTATCAGTTTTTTTGAAAAAACTCAGGAACACTTTTTTATGTAAAATTAAATTTTACAATCAAAAACGTTAAAAAACCTTATTTTATTTAAAAACTTTAAAAGTTATGACAGAAAAACTAAGATCAAATTTATATTTACAAACTTTTTGTTTGACCCTGTATATCTTGAAAAGTATCAGTTTTTTTGAAAAAACTCAGGAACACTTTTTTATGTAAAATTAAATTTTACAATCAAAAACGTTAAAAAACCTTATTTTATTTAAAAACTTTAAAAGTTATGACAGAAAAACTAAGATCAAATTTATATTTACAAACTTTTTGTTTGACCCTATATATCTCGAAAAGTATCAGTTTTTTTGAAAAAACTCAAGAATAATTTTTTCTGTAAAATTAAATTTTACAATAAAAAACGTTAAAAAATCTTATTTTAATTAAAAACTTTAAAAGTTATGACAGAAAAACTAAGATCAAATTTATATTTACAAACTTTTTGTTTGACCCTATATATCTCGAAAAGTATGTTTTTTTGAAAAAACTCAGGAATAATTTTTTATGTAAAATTAAATTTTACAATAAAAAACGTTAAAAAATCTCATTTTAATAAAAATCTTTAAAAGTTATGACAGAAAAACTGAGATCAAATTTATATTTACAAACTTTTTGTTTGACCCTATATATCTCGAAAAGTATTAGTTTTTTTGAAAAAACTCAAGAATACTTTTTTGTGTAGTATTAGATTCTACATCAAAATATCTTATTTTAATTAAAAACGTTAAAAGTTATGACAGAAAAACTGAGATTAAGTTTATATTTACAAACTTTTTGTTTGACCCTGTATATCTCGAAAAGTATCAGTTCTTTTGAAAAAACTCAAGAATACTTATTTATGTAGAATTAAATTTTACATCAAAAAACGTTAAAAAACCTCATTTTAATTAAAAACTTTAAAAGTTATGACAGAAAAACTGAGATTAAATTTATATTTACTAACTTTTTGTTTGACCCTGTATATCTCGAAAAGTATCAGTTCTTTTGAAAGAACTCAGGAATACTTATTTATGTAAAATTAAATTCTACATCAAAAACCATCAGAAAATCTTATTTTAATTAAAAACATTAAAAGTTATGACAGAAAAACTGAGATTAAATTTATATTTACAAACTTTTTGTTTGACCCTGTATATCTTGAAAAGTATCAGTTTTTTTGAAAAAACTCAGGAACACTTTTTTATGTAAAATTAAATTTTACAATCAAAAACGTTAAAAAACCTTATTTTATTTAAAAACTTTAAAAGTTATGACAGAAAAACTAAGATCAAATTTATATTTACAAACTTTTTGTTTGACCCTATATATCTCGAAAAGTATCAGTTTTTTTGAAAAAACTCAAGAATAATTTTTTATGTAAAATTAAATTTTACAATAAAAAACGTTAAAAAATCTCATTTTAATTAAAATCTTTAAAAGTTATGACAGAAAAACTGAGATCAAATTTATATTTACAAACTTTTTGTTTGACCCTATATATCTCGAAAAGTATTAGTTTTTTTGAAAAAACTCAAGAATACTTTTTTGTGTAGTATTAGATTCTACATCAAAAAATCTTATTTTAATTAAAAACGTTAAAAGTTATGACAGAAAAACTGAGATTAAGTTTATATTTACAAACTTTTTGTTTGACCCTGTATATCTCGAAAAGTATCAGTTCTTTTGAAAAAACTCTAGAATACTTATTTATGTAAAATTAAATTTTACATCAAAAAACGTTAAAAAACCTCATTTTAATTAAAACTTTAAAAGTTATGACAGAAAAACTAAGATCAAATTTATATTTACAAACTTTTTGTTTGACCCTATATATCTCGAAAAGTATTAGTTTTTTTAAAAAAACTTAAGAATACTTTTTTGTGTAATATTAAATTCTACATAAAAAAACATCAAAAAATCTTATTTATATTAAAAACGGTTAAAGTTATAAAAGAAAAATTAAGATCAAATTTATATTTACAAACTTTTTGTTTGACCCTATATATCTAGAAAAGTATTGGTTTTTTTGAAAAAACTCAAAAATACTTTTTTATGTAAAATTAAATTTTAAAATAAAGAAAGTTAAAAACCCTTATTTTCATTAAAAACTTTAAAAGTTATGACAGAAAAACTGAGATTAAGTTTATATTTACAATCTTTTTGTTTGACCCTGTATATCTCGAAAAGTATCAGTTCTTTTGAAAAAACTCAAAAATACTTATTTATGTAAAATTAAATTTTACATCAAAAAACGTTAAAAAACCTCTTTTTAATTAAAAACTTTAAAAGATATGACAGAAAAACTAAGATCAAATTTATATTTACAAACTTTTTGTTTGACCATATATATATATCGAAAAGTATTAGTTTTTTTTTGAAAAAACTTAGGAATACTTTTTTGTGTAATATTAAATTCTACATCAAAAAAATCTTATTTTAATTAAAAACGTTAAAAGTTATGACAGAAAAACTGAGATTAAATTTATATTTACAAACTTTTTGTTTGACCCTGTATATCTCGAAAAGTGTCAGTTCTTTTAAAAAAACTCAGGAATACTTATTTATGTAAAATTAAATTCTACATCAAAAAACATCAGAAAATCTTATCTTAATTAAAAACGTTAAAAGTTATGACAGAAAAACTAAGATTAAATTTATAATTACAAACTTTTTGTTTGACCCTGTATATCTCGAAAAGTATTAGTTTTTTTGAAAAAACTCAAGAATACTTTTTTACGTAAAATTAAATTTTACATTAAAAAACCCCAAAAAATCTTATTTAAATTAAAAACTTTAAAAGTTATGACAGAAAAACTGAGATCAAATTTATATTTACAAACTTTTTGTTTGACCCTATATATCTCGAAAAATATTAGTTTTTTTGAAAAAATTCAAGAATACTTTTTTGTGTAGTATTAGATTCTACATCGACAAATCTTATTTTAATTAAAAACGTTAAAAGTTATGACAGAAAAACTGAGATTAAATTTATATTTACAAACTTTTTGTTTGACCCTGTATATCTCGCAAAGTGTCAGTTCTTTTAAAAAAACTCAGGAGTACTTATTTATGTAAAATTAAATTCTACATCAAAAAACATCAGAAAATCTTATTTTAATTTAAAACGTTAAAAGTTATGACAGAAAAACTAAGATTAAATTTATAATTACAAACTTTTTGTTTGACCCTGTATATCTCGAAAAGTGTCAGTTCTTTTGAAAAAACTCAGGAATACTTATTTATGTAAAATTAAATTCTACATCAAAAAACATCAGAAAATCTTATTTTAATTAAAAACGTTAAAAGTTATGACAGAAAAACTAAGATTAAATTTATAATTACAAACTTTTTGTTTGACTCTGTATATCTCGAAAAGTATCAGTTTTTTTGAAAAAACTCAGGAATACTTTTTTATGTAAAATTAAATTTTACATTAAAAAATCTCATTTTAATTAAAAACTTTAAAAGTTATGACAGAAAAACTGAGATCAAATTTATATTTACAAACTTTTTGTTTGACCCTATATATCTCGAAAAGTATTAGTTTTTTTGAAAAAATTTAGGAATACTTTTTTATGTAATATTAAATTCTACATCAAAAAACATACCCCAGGCTACAGAGAAAAAAAATAGACATTTCGGGTAAAAAAGTTTAGCAGATATCTGAAAGTTGTAAATGGTAGGGGAGGTCTTTCTTATGATAAATACATAAAAAGATACAGCCAGATATGCGTCGTTTTTTTATAAACAATGAGAAATGCCCAAAATTCAGTATTTTGATTGTAAAATTTTTAAATTAAATTTTATAAATAATCGGTAAACTGAAGATCTTGGAGCATAAAAAGACCTTCAATTTTATTTTTTAAGAATTTAAATCAATAAACAATTAAGCTAAATATGGGTCTTTTTAGCAATATTGAATAAATGGTTATAACTATTGCAATAACAATTGTAAATGTCAAACAATTTGTGACAATGAGGGTATTATAGGTGTTAACATGTGTGCAAAATTTCAGCCGAATTGGTTTAATAGTTTATGTAAAAAGCTAATTGTTTATCCCAGAGACGAATTATTTAAACAACTGTTCTTGCCCAAGGAATGGTCCTAGAACGTTTAAGAAAAGTGAAATAAATTCCTTAAGGTTTCAACATTTTAAGAATTTATGCAAAAAATGAATTATTTATTACAAAATTGTTGTTAAAAATGATGTTAAAAAATAGTAATTTTTTTCAGTTATAAACATTTACAATAATTTCGTTATTTTTTATTATAATTTATCTTTACAAGTTGATCTGGATAGGTGGTTAAAAAACGCATTCAAAACTAAAAAAAAAAACTTTATGACCAATAGGAGCCAAGATAAACTTTTTTTTAACTTATATCTCTTATCTTTATAAACATTAATATTCGAAATTTTCACAGATTATAATCAAGGATCTTAATTTTATAATCCATTATATAATTTTGCTATTAGTTAAAAAATCTTTAAAAAATAGCCACCTAAAGTGAAGGTACTCGCGTAAGTATTTCTGGGTGAGGTGGTGGGGGGATAACCTCCAGCTCGATTTATTTTTTGAAATTGAGTCTTCTAATCGGAGCGCTATAAAATTTTGCGTTATGTCGGCTTCTAAGTAACGTAGAACGTTCATTTTTTTTTAAATTTGGGGTAACTCGTCAAAATAATGACATCTGGCACATTTTCATTGTCCTGGAAAATCGGAAAATCTCGGAAAACTTTACGCGTTGTATTCTTCAAAATTAAATTACTATATAATAATAATAAATCAACAAAAAATCATTTACTTTTACTCTTACTCTAATGAAATAATTTGTATTTTACAATAAAATTGTTTTAACAATTATTTATTTATAATTGGTGTAATATTAACAAAATGCACTCTAAGAAATTGTAAAAAATATTTATTAACGCTTATTTTTTATTTATATTTATTTTATTTACATTCGTTTTGTTATATAATTTATTTATTTCAGTTAAACCGTTAGATTAGGTAATAAAATTCAAATAAACGTAAATAGTTATTTCAAATGTCCAGGGAAAACCACTTTTACTGAAGAGCAGAAGAATCGACGACTTATTTGAAGAAATCAGTTACACAAATATTGAAGAAGAAGTAGAGCGTCCAAATAAAAGATTTAGAATGGAGGATGAAGACAAGAATTAATAAATATTTTTTACAATTTCTTAAAGTGTATTTTGTTAATATTATACCAATTAACTGAATTATAAATAATTGTTAAAACAATTTTATTGTAAAATATAAATTATTTCATTAGAGTAAAAGTAAAAGTAAATGTTTTTTTGTTAATTTATTATTATTTTATAGTAATTTAATTTTGAAGAATACAACGCGTAAAGTTTTCCGAGATTTTCCGATTTTCCAGGACAATGAAAATGTGCCAGATGTCATTATTTCGACGAGTTACCCCAAATTTAAAAAAAATGAACGTTCTACGTTACTTAGAAGCCGAGATAACGCAAAATTTTATAGCGCGCTCCGATTAGAAGACTCAATTTCAAAAAGTAAATCGAGCTGGAGGTTATCCCCCCACCACCTTACCCAGAAATACTTACGCGAGTACCTTCACTTTAGGTGGCTATTTCTTAAAGATTTTTTAACTTATAGCAAAATTATATAATGGATTATAAAATTAAGATCCTTGATTATAATCTGTGAAAATTTCGAATCTTAATTTTTATAAAGATAAGAGATATAAGTTAAAAAAAAAATGTTATCTTGGCTCCTATTGGTCATAAAGTTTTTTTTTTTTAGTTTTGAATGCGTTTTTTAACCACCTATCCAGATCAACTTGTAAAGATAAATTATAATGAAAAATAACGAAGTTATTGTAAATGTTTATAACTGAAAAAAATGACTATTTTTTAACATCATTTTTAACAACAATTTTGTAATAAATAATTCATTTTTTGCATAAATTTTTAAAGTTGAAACCTTAAGGAATTCATTTCACTTTTCTTAAACGTTCTAGGACCATCCCTTGGGCAAAAACAGTTGTTTAAAAAATTCGTCTCTGGGATAAACAATTAGCTTTTTACATAAACTATTAAACCAATTCGGCTGAAATTTTGCAAACATATTAACACGTATAATGTCTTTATTGTCACAAATTGTTTGATATTTACAATTGTTATTGCAATAGTTATAACCATTTATTCAATATTGCTAAAAAGACCCGAATTTGGCTTAATTGTTTATTGATTTAAATTCCTAAAAAATAAAATTGAAGGTCTTTTTATGCTCCAAGATCCTCAGTTTACCGATTATTTATAAAATTTAATTTAAAAATTTTACAATCAAAATACTGAATTTTGGGCTTTTCTCATTGTTTATAAAAAAACGACGCATATCTGGCTGTATCTTTTTATGTATTTATCATAAGAAAGACCTTCCCTACCATTTACAACTTTCAGATATCTGCTAAACTTTTTTTCACCTTTTTTTTTTATTTAGCCTGGCCTAACATCAGAAAATCTTATTATAATTAAAAACGTTAAAAGTTATGACAGAAAAACTAAGATTAAATTTATAATTACAAACTTTTTGTTTGACCCTGTATATCTCGAAAAGTATCAGTTTTTTTGAAAAAACTCAAGAATACTTTTTTATATAAAATAAAATTTTACATTAAAAAACCCCAAAAAATCTCATTTTAATTAAAAACTTTAAAAGTTATGACAGAAAAACTGAGATCAAATTTATATTTACAAACTTTTTGTTTGACCCTATATATCTCGAAAAATATTAGTTTTTTTGAACAAATTCAAGAATACTTTTTTGTGTAGTATTAGATTCTACATCGACAAATCTTATTTTAATTAAAAACGTTAAAAGTTATGACAGAAAAACTGAGATTAAATTTATATTTACAAACTTTTTGTTTGACCCTGTATATCTCGAAAAGTGTCAGTTCTTTTGAAAAAACTCAGGACTACTTATTTATGTAAAATTAAATTCTACATCAAAATACATCAGAAAATCTTATTTTAATTAAAAACGTTAAAAGTTATGACAGAAAAACTAAGATTAAATTTATAATTACAAACTTTTTGTTTGACCCTGTATATCTCGAAAAGTATCAGTTTTTTTAAAAAAACTCAAAAATACTTTTTTTATGTAAAATTAAATTTTACATCAAAAAATCTCATTTTAATTAAAAACTTTAAAAGTTATGACAGAAAAACTGAGATCAAATTTATATTTACAAACTTTTTGTTTGACCCTATATATCTCGAAAAGTATTAGTTTTTTTGAAAAAATTCAGGAATACTTTTTTATGTAATATTAAATTCTACATCAAAAAACATCAGAAAATCTTATTTTAATTAAAAACGTTAAAAGTTATGACAGAAAAACTAAGATTAAATTTATAAATACAAACTTTTTGTTTGACCCTGTATATCTCGAAAAGTATCAGTTTTTTTGAAAAAACCCAAGAATACTTTTTTATGTAAAATAAATTTTACATCAAAAAATCCTATTTTAATTAAAAAAGTTAAAAGTTATGACAGAAAAACTGAGATTAAATTTATATTTACAAACTTTTTGTTTGACCCTGTATATCTCGAAAAGTATCAGTTCTTCTGAAAAAACTCAGGAATAGTTATTTATGTAAAATTAAATTCTACATTAAAAAACATCAAAAAATCTTATTTTAATTAAAAACGTTAAAAGTTATGACAGAAAAATTAAGATCAAATTTATATTTACAAACTTTTTGTTTGACCCTGTATATCTCGAAAAGTATCAGTTTTTTTAAAAAAACTCAAGAATACTTTTTTATGTAAAATTAAATTTTACAATAAAAAACGTTAAAAAACCTTATTTTAATTAAAAACTTTAAAAGTTATGACAGAAAAACTAAGATCAAATTTATATTTACAAACTTTTTGTTTGAACCTATATATCTCGAAAAGTATCAGTTTTTTTGAAAAAATTCAAGAATATTTTTTTGTGTAGTATTAGATTCTACATCGAAAAATCTTATTTTAATTAAAAACGTTAAAAGTTATGACAGAAAAACTGATATTAAGTTTATATTTACAATCTTTTTGTTTGACCCTGTATATCTCGAAAAGTATCAGTTCTTTTGAAAAAACTCAAAAATACTTATTTATGTAAAATTAAATTTTACATCAAAAAACGTTAAAAAACCTCTTTTTAATTAAAAGCTTTAAAAGATATGACAGAAAAACTAAGATCAAATTTATATTTACAAACTATTTGTTTGACCATATATATATATATACGTCGAAAAGTATTAGTTTTTTTTGAAAAAAAATAGGAATACTTTTTTGTGTAATATTAAATTCTACATCAAAAAAATCTTATTTTAATTAAAAACGTTAAAAGTTATGACAGAAAAACTGAGATTAAATTTATATTTACAAACTTTTTGTTTGACCCTGTATATCTCGAAAAGTGTCAGTTCTTTTGAAAAAACTCAGGAATACTTATTTATGTAAAATTAAATTCTACATCAAAAAACATCAGAAAATCTTATTTTAATTAAAAACGTTAAAAGTTATGACAGAAAAACTAAGATTAAATTTATAATTACAAACTTTTTGTTTGACCCTGTATATCTCGAAAAGTATCAGTTTTTTTGAAAAAACTCAAGAATACTTTTTTATGTAAAATTTAATTTTACATTAAAAAATCTCATTTTAATTAAAAACTTTAAAAGTTATGACAGAAAAATTGAGATCAAATTTATATTTACAAACTTTTTGTTTGACCCTATATATCTCGAAAAGTATTAGTTTTTTTGAAAAAATTCAGGAATACTTTTTTATGTAATATTAAATTCTACATCAAAAAACATACCCCAGGCTACAGAGAAAAAAAATAGACATTTCGGGTAAAAAAGTTTAGCAGATATCTGAAAGTTGTAAATGGTAGGGGAGGTCTTTCTTATGATAAATACATAAAAAGATACAGCCAGATATGCGTCGTTTTTTTATAAACAATGAGAAAAGCCCAAAATTCAGTATTTTGATTGTAAAATTTTTAAATTAAATTTTATAAATAATCGGTAAACTGAAGATCTTGGAGCATAAAAAGACCTTCAATTTTATTTTTTAAGAAGTTAAATCAATAAACAATTAAGCCAAATACGGGTCTTTTTAGCAATATTGAATAAATGGTTATAACTATTGCAATAACAATTGTAAATGTCAAACAATTTGTGACAATGAGGGCATTATAGGGGTTAATATGTGTGCAAAATTTCAGCCAAATTGGTTTAATAGTTTATGTAAAAAGCTAATTGTTTATCCCAGAGACGAATTATTTAAACAACTGTTCTTGTCCAAGGAATGGCCCTAGAACGTTTAAGAAAAGTGAAATAAATTCCTTAAGGTTTCAACTTTAAGAATTGATGCAAAAAATGAATTATTTATTACAAAATTGTTGTTAAAAATGATGTTAAAAAATAGTCATTTTTTTCAGTTATATACATTTACAATAATTTCGTTATTTTTTATTATAATTTATCTTTACAAGTTGATCTGGATAGGTGGTTAAAAAACGCATTCAAAACTAAAAAAAAAAAACTTTATGACCAATAGGAGCCAAGATAACCTTTTTTTTTTTTAACTTATATCTCTTATCTTTATAAACATTAATATTCGAAATTTTCACAGATTATAATCAAGGATCTTAATTTTATAATCCATTATATAATTTTGCTATTAGTTAAAAAATCTTTAAGAAATAGCCACCTAAAGTGAAGGTACTCGCGTAAGTATTTCTGGGTGAGGTGGTGGGGGGATAACCTCCAGCTCGATTTATTTTTTGAAATTGAGTCTTCTAATCGGAGCGCTATAAAATTTTGCGTTATCTCGGCTTCTAAGTAACGTAGAACGTTCATTTTTTTTAAATTTGGGGTAACTCGTCAAAATAATGACATCTGGCACATTTTCATTGTCCTGGAAAATCGGAAAATCTCGGAAAACTTTACGCGTTGTATTCTTCAAAATTAAATTACTATAAAATAATAATAAATTAACAAAAAATCATTTACTTTTACTCTTACCCTAATGAAATAATTTGTATTTTACAATAAAATTGTTTTAACAATTATTTATTTATAATTGGTGTAATATTAACAAAATGCACTCTAAGAAATTGTAAAAAATATTTATTAACGCTTATTTTTTATTTATATTTATTTTATTTACATTTGTTTTGTTATATAATTTATTTATTTCAGTTAAACCGTTAGATTAGGTAATAAAATTCAAATAAACGTAAATAGTTATTTCAAATGTCCAGGGAAAACCACTTTTACTGAAGAGCAGACTAAAAGAATCGACGACTTATTTGAAGAAATCAGTTACACAAATATTGAAGAAGAAGTAGAGCGTCCAAATAAAAGATTTAGAATGGAGGATGAAGACAAGAATTAATAAATATTTTTTACAATTTCTTAGAGTGTATTTTGTTAATATTATACCAATTAACTGAATTATAAATAATTGTTAAAACAATTTTATTGTAAAATATAAATTATTTCATTAGAGTAAGAGTAAAAGTAAATGTTTTTTTGTTAATTTATTATTATTTTATAGTAATTTAATTTTGAAGAATACAACGCGTAAAGTTTTCCGAGATTTTCCGATTTTCCAGGACAATGAAAATGTGCCAGATGTCATTATTTCGACGAGTTACCTCAAATTTAAAAAAAATGAACGTTCTACGTTACTTAGAAGCCGAGATAACGCAAAATTTTATAGCGCGCTCCGATTAGAAGACTCAATTTCAAAAAGTAAATCGAGCTGGAGGTTATCCCCCCATCACCTCACCCAGAAATACTTACGCGAGTACCTTCACTTTAGGTGGCTATTTCTTAAAGATTTTTTAACTTATAGCAAAATTATATAATGGATTATAAAATTAAGATCCTTGATTATAATCTGTGAGAATTTCGAATCTTAATTTTTATAAAGATAAGAGATATAAGTTAAAAAAAAAATGTTATCTTGGCTCCTATTGGTCATAAAGTTTTTTTTTTTTAGTTTTGAATGCGTTTTTTAACCACCTATCCAGATCAACTTGTAAAGATAAATTATAATGAAAAATAACGAAGTTATTGTAAATGTTTATAACTGAAAAAAATGACTATTTTTTAACATCATTTTTAACAACAATTTTGTAATAAATAATTCATTTTTTGCATAAATTCTTAAAGTTGAAACCTTAAGGAATTTATTTCACTTTTCTTAAACGTTCTAGGACCATTCCTTGGGCAAGAACAGTTGTTTAAAAAATTCGTCTCTGGGAAAAACAATTAGCTTTTTACATAAACTATTAAACCAATTCGGCTGAAATTTTGCACAAGTATTCACACCTATAATGTCCTCATTGTCACAAATTGTTTAATATTTACAATTGTTATTGCAATAGTTATAACCATTTATTCAATATTGCTAAAAAGACCCGAATTTGGCTTAATTGTTTATTGATTTAAATTCTTAAAAAATAAAATTGAAGGTCTTTTTATGCTCCAAGATCTTCAGTTTACCGATTATTTATAAAATTTAATTTAAAAATTTTACAATCAAAATACTGAATTTTGGGCTTTTCTCATTGTTTATAAAAAAACGACACATATCTGGCTGTATCTTTTTATGTATTTATCATAAGAAAGACCTACCCTACCATTTACAACTTTCAGATATCTGCTAAACTTTTTTTCACCTTTTTTTTTTATTTAGCCTGGCGTAACATCAAAAAATCTTATTATAATTAAAAACGTTAAAAGTTATGACAGAAAAACTAAGATTAAATTTATAATTACAAACTTTTTGTTTGACCCTATATATCTCGAAAAGTATTAGTTTTTTTGGAAAAATTCAGAAATTCTTTTTTATGTAATATTAAATTCTACATCAAAAAACATCAGAAAATCTTATTTTAATTAAAAACGTTAAAAGTTATGACAGAAAAACTAAGATTAGATTTATAATTACAAACTTTTTGTTTGACCCTGTATATCTCGAAAAGTATCAGTTCTTTTAAAAAAACTCAAGAATACTTTTTTATGTAAAATAAAATTTTACATTAAAAAACCCCAAAAAATCTCATTTTAATTAAAAACTTTAAAAGTTATGACAGAAAAACTGAGATCAAATTTATATTTACAAACTTTTTGTTTGACCCTATATATCTCGAAAAGTATTAGTTTTTTTGGAAAAATTCAGAAATTCTTTTTTATGTAATATTAAATTCTACATCAAAAAACATCAGAAAATCTTATTTTAATTAAAAACGTTAAAAGTTATGACAGAAAAACTAAGATTAGATTTATAATTACAAACTTTTTGTTTGACCCTGTATATCTCGAAAAGTATCAGTTTTTTTAAAAAAACTCAAGAATACTTTTTTATGTAAAATTAAATTTTACATCAAAAAATCTCATTTTAATTAAAAACTTTAAAAGTTATGACAGAAAAACTGAGATCAAATTTATATTTACAAACTTTTTGTTTGACCCTATATATCTCGAAAAGTATTAGTTTTTTTGGAAAAATTCAAAAATTCTTTTTTATGTAATATTAAATTCTACATCAAAAAACATCAGAAAATCTTATTTTAATTAAAAACGTTAAAAGTTATGACAGAAAAACTAAGATTAAATTTATAAATACAAACTTTTTGTTTGACCCTGTATATCTCGAAAAGTATCAGTTTTTTTGAAAAAACCCAAGAATACTTTTTTATGTAAAATTAAATTTTACATCAAAAAATCCTATTTTAATTAAAAAAGTTAAAATTTATGACAGAAAAACTGAGATTAAATTTATATTTACAAACTTTTTGTTTGACCCTGTATATCTCGAAAAGTATTAGTTCTTCTGAAAAAACTCAGGAATAGTTATTTATGTAAAATTAAATTCTACATCAAAAAACATCAAAAAATCTTATTTTAATTAAAAACGTTAAAAGTTATGACAGAAAAATTAAGATCAAATTTATATTTACAAACTTTTTGTTTGACCCTGTATATCTCGAAAAGTATCAGTTTTTTTAAAAAAACTCAAGAATACTTTTTTATGTAAAATTAAATTTTACAATAAAAAACGTTAAAAAACCTTATTTTAATTAAAAACTTTAAAAGTTATGACAGAAAAAATCAAATTTATATTTACAAACTTTTTGTTTGAACCTATATATCTCGAAAAGTATCAGTTTTTTTGAAAAAACTCAAGAATAATTTTTTATGTAAAATTAAATTTTACATTAAAAAAACCCAAAAAATCTGATTTTAATTAAAATTTTTAAAAGTTATGACAGAAAAACAGATCATATTTATATTTACAAACTGTTTGTTTGACCCTATATATCTCGAAAAGTATTAGTTTTTTTGAAAAAACTCAGGAATACTTTTTTGTGTAGTATTAGATTCTACATCAAAAAATCGTATTTTAATTAAAAACGTTAAAAGATATGACAAAAAAACTGAGATTAAGTTTATATTTACAATTTTTTTGTTTGACCCTGTATATCACGAAAAGTATCAGTTTTTTTGAAAAAACTCAGGAATACTTTTTTATGTAAAATTAAATTTTACAAAAAAAACGTTAAGAAACCTTATTTTAATTAAAAACTTTAAAAGTTATGACAGAAAAACTAAGATCAAATTTATATTTACAAACTTTTTGCTTGACCCTATATATCTCGAAAAGTATCAGTTTTTTTGAAAAAACTCAAAATAATTTTTTATGTAAAATTAAATTTTACATCAAAAAAACCCAAAAAATCTTATTTTAATTAAAATTTTTAAAAGTTATGACAGAAAAACAGATCATATTTATATTTACAAACTGTTTGTTTGACCCTATATATCTCGAAAAGTATTAGTTTTTTTTAAAAAAACTTAAGAATACTTTTTTGTGTAATATTAAAATCTACATAAAAAAACATCAAAACATCCTATTTTAATTAAAAACGTTAAAAGTTATGACAGAAAATCTGAGATAAAATTTATATTTACAAACTTTTTGTTTGACCCTGTATATCTTGAAAAGTATCAGTTTTTTTGAAAAAACTCAAGAATACTTTTTAATGTAAAATTAAATTTTACATTAAAAAACCCCAAAAAATCTTATTTTAATTAAAAACTTTAAAAGTTATGACAGAAAAACTGAGATCAAATTTATATTTACAAACTTTTTGTTTGACCCTATATATCTCGAAAAATATTAGTTTTTTTGAAAAAATTCAAGAATACTTTTTTGTGTAGTATTAGATTCTACATCGACAAATCTTATTTTAATTAAAAACGTTAAAAGTTATGACAGAAAAACTGAGATTAAATTTATATTTACAAACTTTTTGTTTGACCCTATATATCTCGAAAAGTATTAGTTTTTTTGATAAAATTCAGGAATACTTTTTTATGTAATATTAAATTCTACATCAAAAAACATCAGAAAATCTTATTTTAATTAAAAACGTTAAAATTATGACAGAAAAACTAAGATTAAATTTATAAATACAAACTTTTTGTTTGACCCTGTATATCTCGAAAAGTATCAGTTTTTTTGAAAAAACCCAAGAATACTTTTTTATGTAAAATTAAATTTTACATCAAAAAATCCTATTTTAATTAAAAAAGTTAAAAGTTATGACAGAAAAACTGAGATTAAATTTATATTTACAAACTTTTTGTTTGACCGTGTATATCTCGAAAAGTATCAGTCCTTCTGAAAAAACTCAGGAATAGTTATTTATGTAAAGTTAAATTCTACATCAAAAAACATCAAAAAATCTTATTTTAATTAAAAACGTTAAAAGTTATGACAGAAAAATTAAGATCAAATTTATATTTACAAACTTTTTGTTTGACCCTGTATATCTCGAAAAGTATCAGTTTTTTTAAAAAAACTCAAGAATACTTTTTTATGTAAAATTAAATTTTACATCAAAAAATCCTATTTTAATTAAAAACTTTAAAAGTTATGACAGAAAAACTAAGATCAAATTTATATTTACAAACTTTTTGTTTGACCCTATGTATCTCGAAAAGTATTAGTTTTTTTAAAAAAACTTAGGAAAAATTTTTTTTGTGTAATATTAAATTCTACATAAAAAAACATAAAAAAATCTTATTTATATTAAAAACGGTAAAAGTTATAACAGAAAAATTAAGATCAAATTTATATTTACAAACTTTTTGTTTGACCCTATATATCTCAAAAAGTATTAGTTTTTTTCAAAAACTCAAGAATACTTTTTTGTGTAATATTAGATTCTACATCCAAAAATATTATTTTAATTAAAACCGTTAAAAGTTATGACAGAAAAAATGAGATTAAATTTATATTTAAAAACTTTTTGTTTGACCCTGTATATCTCGAAAAGTGTCAGTTCTTTCGAAAAAACTGAGGAATACTTATTTATGTAAAATCAAATTTTACATTAAAGAACCCCAAAAAATCTCATTTTAATTAAAAACGTTAAAAGTTATGACAGAAAAACTGAGATTAAATTTATATTTACAAACTTTTTGTTTGACCCTATATATCTCGAAAAGTATCAGTTTTTTTAAAAAAACTCAAGAATACTTTTTTATGTAAAATTAAATTTTACATCAAAAACCGTTAAAAAACCTCATTTTAATTAAAATTTTTAAAAGTTATGACAGAAAAACTAAGATCAAATTTATATTTACAAACTTTTTGTTTGACCCTATATATCTCGAAAAGTATTAGTTTTTTTAAAAAAACTTAAGAAAAATTTTTTTTGTGTAATATTAAATTCTACATAAAAAAACATAAAAAAATCTTATTTATATTAAAAACGGTAAAAGTTATAACAGAAAAATTAAGATCAAATTTATATTTACAAACTTTTTGTTTGACCCTATATATCTCAAAAAGTATTAGTTTTTTTCAAAAACTCAAGAATACTTTTTTGTGTAATATTAGATTCTACATCCAAAAATATTATTTTAATTAAAACCGTTAAAAGTTATGACAGAAAAAATGAGATTAAATTTATATTTAAAAACTTTTTGTTTGACCCTGTATATCTCGAAAAGTGTCAGTTCTTTCGAAAAAACTGAGGAATACTTATTTATGTAAAATTAAATTTTACATTAAAGAACCCCAAAAAATCTCATTTTAATTAAAAACGTTAAAAGTTATGACAGAAAAACTGAGATTAAATTTATATTTACAAACTTTCTGTTTGACCCTATATATCTCGAAAAGTATTAGTTCTTTTAAAAAACTTATTAATACTTTTTTGTGTAATATTAAATTCTACATCAAAAAATCTTATTTTAATTAAAAACGTTAAAAGTTATGACAGAAAAACTGAGATTAAATTTATATTTACAAACTTTTTGTTTGAGCCTGTATATCTCCAAAAGTATCAGTTCTTTTAAAAAAACTCAGGAATACCTATTTATGTAAAATTAAATTCTACAAAAAAAAACATCAAAAAATCTTATTTTTATTAAAAATGTTAAAAGTTATAACAGAAAAACTAAGATCAAATTTATATTTAAAAACTTTTTGTTTGACCCTGTATATCTCGAAAAGTATCAGTTTTTAAAAAAAAACTCAGGAATACTTTTTTATGTAAAATTAAATTATAGATCAAAAAAACCCAAAAAATCTTATTTTAATTAGAAACGTTAAAAGTTATGACAGAAAAACTGAGATTAAATTTATATTTACAAACTTTTTGTTTGACCCTGTATATCTCGAAAAGTATCAGTTTTTTTGAAAAAACTCAAGAATACTTTTTTATGTAAAATTAAATTTTACATTAAAAACCGTTAAAAAACCTCATTTTAATTAAAAACTTTAAAAGTTATGACAGAAAAAGTAAGATCAAATTTATATTTACAAACTTTTTGTTTGACCCTATATATCTCGAAAAGTATTAGTTTTCTTGAAAAAAACTTTAAAACACTTTTTTGTGTAATATTTAATTCTACATCAAAAAACATCAAAACATCTTATTTTAATTAAAAACATTAAAAATTATGACCGAAAAACTGAGATAAAATTTATATTTACAAACTTTTTGTTTGACCCTGTATATCTCGAAAAGTATCAGTTTTTTTGAAAAAAACTCAGGAATACTTTTTTATGTAAAATTAAATTTTACATCAAAAAACCCCAAAAAATCTCATTTTAATTAAAAACTTTAAAAGTTATGAAAGAAAAACTGAGATCAAATTTATATTTACAAACTTTTTGTTTGACCCTATATATCTAGAAAAGTATTAGTTTTTTTGAAAAAACTCAAGAATACTTATTTATGTAAAATTAAATTCTACATCAAAAAACATCAAAAAATCTTATTTTAATTAAAAACGTTAAAAGTTATGACAGAAAAACTGAGATTAAATTTATATTTACAAACTTTTTGTTTGACCCTGTATATCACGAAAAGTATCAGTTCTTTTAAAAAAACTCAGGAATACTTTCTTATGTAAAATTAAATTTTACAATAAAAAACGTTAAAAAACATTATTTTAATTAAAAATTTTAAAAGTTATGACAGAAAAACTAAGATCAAACTTTTTGTTTGACCCTATATATCTCGAAAAGTATTAGTTTTTTTGAAAAAACTCAAGAATACTTGTTTGTGTAATATTAGATTCTACATCCAAAAATATTATTTTAATTAAAAACGTTAAAAGTTATGACAGAAAAACTGAGATTAAATTTATATTTAAAAACTTTTTGTTTGACCCTGTATATCTCGAAAAGTGTCAGTTCTTTCGAAAAAACTGAAAAATACTTATTTATGTAAAATTGAATTCTACATAAAAAAACATCAAAAAATCTTATTTTTATTAAAATTGTTAAAAGTTATAACAGAAAAACTAAGATCAAATTTATATTTACAAACTTTCTGTTTGACCCTACATATCTCGAAAAGTATTAGTTTTTTTTATAAAACTTAGGAATACTTTTTTGTGTAATATTAAATTCTACATCAAAAACTCTTATTTTAATTAAAAACGTTAAAAGTTATGACAGAAAAACTGAGATTAAATTTATATTTACAAACTTTTTGTTTGACCCTGTATATCTCCAAAAGTATCAGTTCTTTTAAAAAAACTCAGGAATACTTATTTATGTAAAATTAAATTCTACATAAAAAAACATCAAAAAATCTTATTTTTATTAAAAATGTTAAAAGTTATAACAGAAAAACTAAGATCAAATTTATATTTACAAACTTTTTGTTTAACCCTATATATCTCGAAAAGTATTAGTTTTTTTAAAAAAACTTAAGAATACTTTTTTGTGTAATATTAAATTCTACATAAAAAAGCATCAAAAAATCTTATTTTTATTAAAAACGGTAAAAGTTATAACAGAAAAACTAAGATCAAATTTATATTTACAAACTTTTTGGTTGACCCTATATATCTCGAAAAGTATTAGTTTTTTAAAAAAACTTAAAAATACTTTTTTGTGTATATTAAATTCTACATCAAAAAACATCACAAAATCTTATTTTTATTCAAAACGTTAAAACTTATAACAGAAAAACTGAGATTAAATTTATATTTACAAACTTTTTGTTTGACCCTGTATATCACGAAAAGTATCAGTTCTTTTAAAAAAACTCAGGAATACTTTCTTATGTAAAATTAAATTTTACAATAAAAAACGTTAAAAAACATTATTTTAATTAAAAATTTTAAAAGTTATGACAGAAAAACTAAGATCAAACTTTTTGTTTGACCCTATATATCTCGAAAAGTATTAGTTTTTTTGAAAAAACTCAAGAATACTTGTTTGTGTAATATTAGATTCTACATCCAAAAATATTATTTTAATTAAAAACGTTAAAAGTTATGACAGAAAAACTGAGATTAAATTTATATTTAAAAACTTTTTGTTTGACCCTGTATATCTCGAAAAGTGTCAGTTCTTTCGAAAAAACTGAAAAATACTTATTTATGTAAAATTGAATTCTACATAAAAAAACATCAAAAAATCTTATTTTTATTAAAATTGTTAAAAGTTATAACAGAAAAACTAAGATCAAATTTATATTTACAAACTTTCTGTTTGACCCTACATATCTCGAAAAGTATTAGTTTTTTTTATAAAACTTAGGAATACTTTTTTGTGTAATATTAAATTCTACATCAAAAACTCTTATTTTAATTAAAAACGTTAAAAGTTATGACAGAAAAACTGAGATTAAATTTATATTTACAAACTTTTTGTTTGACCCTGTATATCTCCAAAAGTATCAGTTCTTTTAAAAAAACTCAGGAATACTTATTTATGTAAAATTAAATTCTACATAAAAAAACATCAAAAAATCTTATTTTTATTAAAAATGTTAAAAGTTATAACAGAAAAACTAAGATCAAATTTATATTTACAAACTTTTTGTTTAACCCTATATATCTCGAAAAGTATTAGTTTTTTTAAAAAAACTTAAGAATACTTTTTTGTGTAATATTAAATTCTACATAAAAAAGCATCAAAAAATCTTATTTTTATTAAAAACGGTAAAAGTTATAACAGAAAAACTAAGATCAAATTTATATTTACAAACTTTTTGGTTGACCCTATATATCTCGAAAAGTATTAGTTTTTTAAAAAAACTTAAAAATACTTTTTTGTGTATATTAAATTCTACATCAAAAAACATCACAAAATCTTATTTTTATTCAAAACGTTAAAACTTATAACAGAAAAACTGAGATCAAATTTATATTTACAAATTTTTTGTTTGACCCTATATAGCTCGAAAAGTATTAGTTTTTTTGAAAAAACTTAAAAATACTTTTTTGTGTTATATTAAAATCTAGATAAAAAAACATTAAAAAAATCTTATTTTAATTAAAAACGTTAAAAGTTATGACAGAAAAACTGAGATTAAATTTATATTTACAAACTTTTTGTTTGACCCTGTATATTTCAAAAAGTATCAGTTTTTTTGAAAAAACTCAAGAATACTTATTTATGTAAAATTAAATTTTACGTCAAAAAATGTTAAAAACCCCCATTTTAATTAAAAACTTTAAAAGTTATGACAGAAAAACTAAGATCAAATTTATATTTACAAACTTTTTGTTTGACCCTATATATCTCGAAAAGTATTAGTTTTTTTGAAAAAATTCAGGAATACTTTTTTGTGTAATATTAAATTCTACATCAAAAAATCTTATTTTATTTAAAAACGTTAAAAGTTATGACAGAAACACTGAGATTAAATTTATATTTACAAACTTTTTGTTTGGCCCTGTATATCTCCAAAAGTATCAGTTCTTTTAAAAAAACTCAGGAATACTTATTTATGTAAAATTAAGTTCTACATCAAAAAACATCAAAAAATCTAATTTTAATTTAAAACGTTAAAAGTTATGACAGAAAAACTGCGATTAAATTTATATTTACAAACTTTTTGTTTGACCCTGTATATCTCGAAAAGTATAAATTTTTTTGAAAAAACTCAAGAATACTTTTTTATGTAAAATTAAATTTTACATCAAAAAATGTTAAAGAACCTCTTTTTAATTAAAAACTTTAAAAGATATGACAGAAAAACTAAGATCAAATTTATATTTACAAACTTTTTGTTTGACCCTGTATATCTCGAAAAGTACCAGTTTTTTTGAAAAAACTCAGGAATACTTTTTTATGTAGAATTAAATTTTACGTTAAAAAACGCTAAAAAACCTCATTTTAATTAAAAACTTTAAAAGTTATGACAAAAAAACCAAGATCAAATTTATATTTACAAACTTTTTGTTTGACCCTATATATCTCGAAAAGTATTAGTTTTTTTGAAAAAACTCGAAAATACTTTTTTGTGTGATATTAGATTTTTCATCAAAATTACATCAAAACCCTCATTTTAATTAAAAACTTTAAAAGTTATGACAGAAAAACTAAGATCAAATTTATATTTACAAACTTTTTGTTTGAAACTATATATCTCGAAAAGTATTAGTTTTTTTGAAAAAACTTAGACATAATTTTGTGTAATATTAAATTTTACATCAAAAAATCTTATTTTAATTAAAAACGTTAAAAGTTATGACGGAAAAACTGAGATTAAATTTATATTTACAAACTTTTTGTTTGACCCTGTATATCTCGAAAAGTATCAGTTTTTTTGTAAAAACTCAAGAATAATTTTTTATGTAAAATTAAATTTTACATCAAAAAATATTAAAAAACCTCTTTTTAATTAAAAACCTTAAAAGATATGACAGAAAAACTAAGATCAAATTTATATTTAAAAACTTTTTGTTTGACCCTGTATATCTCGAAAAGTACCAGTTTTTTTGAAAAAACTCAGGAATACTTTTTTATGTTAAATTAAATTTTACGTTAAAAAACGTTAAAAAACCTCATTTTATTTAAAAACTTTAAAAGTTATGACAAAAAAACTAAGATCAAATTTATATTTACAAACTTTTTGTTTAACCCTATATATCTCGAAAAGTATTAGTTTTTTTGAAAAAACTCAAAAATACTTTTTTGTGTGATATTAGATTTTTCATCAAAATTACATCAAAACATCTTATTTTAATTAAAAACGTTAAAAGTTATGACAGAAAAACTGAGATTAAATTTATATTTACAATCTTTTTGTTTGACCCTGTATATCTCGAAAAATATCAGTTTTTTTTAAAAAACTTAAGAATACTTTTTTATGTAAAATTAAATTTTACATAAAAAAAATCCAAAAAATCTCATTTTAATTAAAAACTTTAAAAGTTATGACCGAAAAACTGAGATCAAATTTATGTTTACAAACTTTTTGTTTGGCCCTATATATCTCGAAAAGTATTAGTTTTTTAAAAAAAACTTAAAAATACTTTTTTGTGTATAATAAATTCTACATCAAAAAACATCACAAAATCTTATTTTTATTCAAAACGTTAAAACTTATAACAGAAAAACTGAGATCAAATTTATATTTACAAATTTTTTGTTTGACCCTATATAGCTCGAAAAGTATTAGTTTTTTTGAAAAAACTTAAGAATACTTTTTTGTGTTATATTAAATTCTAGATAAAAAAACATTAAAAAAATCTTATTTTAATTAAAAACGTTAAAAGTTATGACAGAAAAACTGAGATTAAATTTATATTTACAAAATTTTTGTTTGACCCTGTATATTTCAAAAAGTATCAGTTTTCATCGAAAAACTGAAGATTACTTTTTTATGTAGAAATAAATTTTACATTAAAAAACCCCAAAAAATCTCATTTTAATTACAAACTTTAAAAGTTATGATAGAAAAACTGAGATCAAATTTATATTTACAAACTTTTTGTTTAACCCTATATATCTTAAAAAGTATTAGTTTTTTGGAAAAAACTCAAGAACACTTTTTTGTGTAATATTAGATTCTACATCCAAAAATATTATTTTAATTAATAACGTTAAAAGTTATGACAGAAAAACTGAGATTAAATTTATATTTAAAAACTTTTTGTTTGACCCTGTATATCTCGAAAAGTGTCAGTTCTTTCGAATAAACTGAGGAATACTTATTTATGTACAATTAAATTTTACATTAAAGAACCCCAAAAAATCTCATTTTAATTAAAAACTTTAAAAGTTATGACAGTAAAACTGAGATCAAATTTATATTTACAAACTTTCTGTTTGAGCCTATATATCTCGAAAAGTATTAGTTTTTTTTAAAAAACTTAAGAATACTTTTTTGTGTAATATTAAATTCTACATAAAAAAATCTTATTTTAATTAAAAACGTTAAAAGCTATGACAGAAAAACTGAGATTAAATTTATATTTACAAACTTTTTCTTTGACCCTGTATATCTCCAAAAGTATCAGTTCTTTTAAAAAAACTCAAAGATACTTATTTATGTAAAATTAAATTCTACATAAAAAAACATCAAAAAATCTTATTTTTATTAAAAATGTTAAAAGTTATAACAGAAAAACTAAGATCAAATTTATATTTACAAACTTTTTGTTTAACCCTATATATCTCGAAAAGTATTAGTTTTTTTAAAAAAACTCAGGAATAATTTTTTATGTAAAATTAAATTTTACATCAAACAAACTCAAAAAATCTTATTTTAATTAAAAACGTTAAAAGTTATGACAGAAAAACTGAGATTAAGTTTATATTTACAAACTTTTTGTTTGACCCTGTATATCTCAAAAAGTATCAGTTCTTTTGAAAAAAATTAGGAACACTTATTTATGTAAAATTAAATTTTACATCAAAAAACGTTAAAAAACATCATTTTAATTAAAAACTTTAAAAGTTATGACAGTAAAACTAAGATCAAATTTATATATTTATATATCTCGAAAAGTATTAGTTTTTTTAAAAAAACTTAAGACTACTTTTTTGTGTAATATTAAATTCTACATAAAAAAGCATCAAAAAATCTTATTTTTATTAAATACGGTAAAAGTTATAACAGAAAAACTAAGATCAAATTTATATTTACAAACTTTTTGGTTGACCCTATATATCTCGAAAAGTATTAGTTTTTTTGAAAAAACTCAGGAATACTTATTTATGTAAAATTAAAAAACATCAAAAAACATTAAAAAATCTTATTGTAATTAAAAACGTTAAAAGTTATGACAGAAAAACTGAGATAAAATTTATATTTACAATTTTTTTGTTTGACCCTGTATATCTCGAAAAGTATCAGTTTTTTTGAAAAAACTCAGGAATATTTTTTTATGTAAAATTAAATATTACATCAAAAAAACCCAAAAAATCTTATTTTAATTAAAAACGTTAAAAGTTATGACAGAAAAACTGAGATTAAGTTTATATTTACAAACTTTTTGTTTGCCCCTGTATATCTCGAAAAGTATCAGTTCTTTTGAAAAAAATCAAGAATACTTATTTATGTAAAATAAAATTTTACATCAAAAAACGTTAAAAAACCTCTTTTTAATTAAAAACTTTAAAAGATATGACAGAAAAGCTAAGATCAAATTTATATTTACAAACTTTTTGTTTGACCCTGTATATCTCGAGAAGTACCAGTTTTTTTGAAAAAACTCAAGAATACTTTTTTATGTAAAATTAAATTTTACATTAAAAAACGTTAAAAAACCTCATTTTATTTAAAAACTTTAAAAGTTATGACAGAAAAACTAAGATCAAATTTATATTTACAAACTTTTTGTTTGACCCTATATATCTCGAAAAGTATTAGTTTTTTTGAAAAAACTTAAGAATACTTTTTTGTGTTATATTAAATTCTACATCAAAGAACATCAAAAAATTGTATTTTAATTAAAAACGTTAAAAGTTATGACAGAAAAACTGACATCAAATTTATATTTACAAACTTTTTGTTTGACCCTGTATATTTCAAAAAGTATCAGCTTTCTTGGAAAAACTGAAGATTACTTTTTTATGTAGAAATAAATTTTACATTAAAAAACCCTAAAAAATCTCATTTTAATTACAAACTTTAAAAGTTATGATAGAAAAACTGAGATCCAATTTATATTTACAAACTTTTTGTTTAACCCTATATATCTCAAAAAGTATTAGTTTTTTTGAAAAAACTTAAGAATACTTTTTTGTGTAATATTAGATTCTACATCCAAAAATATTATTTTAATTAAAAACGTGAAAAGTTATGACAGAAAAACTTATTTTTAAAAACTTTTTGTTTGACCCTGTATATCTCGAAAAGTGTCAGTTCTTTCGAAAAAACTGAGGAATACTTATTTATGTAAAATTAAATTTTACATTAAAGAACCCCAAAAAATCTCATTTTAATTAAAACCTTTAAAAGTTATGACAGTAAAACTGAGATCAAATTTATATTTACAAACTTTCTGCTTGACCCTATATATCTCGAAAAGTATTGAAACACTTATGGGGGCTTTTTACACAATTTATTTACAAAATTGTTAAGGAATACTTATTTATGTACAATTAAATTTTACATTAAAGAACCCCAAAAAATCTCATTTTAATTAAAAACTTTAAAAGTTATGACAGTAAAACTGAGATCAAATTTATATTTACAAACTTTCTGTTTGAGCCTATATATCTCGAAAAGTATTAGTTTTTTTTAAAAAACTTAAGAATACTTTTTTGTGTAATATTAAATTCTACATAAAAAAATCTTATTTTAATTAAAAACGTTAAAAGCTATGACAGAAAAACTGAGATTAAATTTATATTTACAAACTTTTTCTTTGACCCTGTATATCTCCAAAAGTATCAGTTCTTTTAAAAAAACTCAAAGATACTTATTTATGTAAAATTAAATTCTACATAAAAAAACATCAAAAAATCTTATTTTTATTAAAAATGTTAAAAGTTATAACAGAAAAACTAAGATCAAATTTATATTTACAAACTTTTTGTTTAACCCTATATATCTCGAAAAGTATTAGTTTTTTTAAAAAAACTCAGGAATAATTTTTTATGTAAAATTAAATTTTACATCAAACAAACTCAAAAAATCTTATTTTAATTAAAAACGTTAAAAGTTATGACAGAAAAACTGAGATTAAGTTTATATTTACAAACTTTTTGTTTGACCCTGTATATCTCAAAAAGTATCAGTTCTTTTGAAAAAAATTAGGAACACTTATTTATGTAAAATTAAATTTTACATCAAAAAACGTTAAAAAACATCATTTTAATTAAAAACTTTAAAAGTTATGACAGTAAAACTAAGATCAAATTTATATATTTATATATCTCGAAAAGTATTAGTTTTTTTAAAAAAACTTAAGACTACTTTTTTGTGTAATATTAAATTCTACATAAAAAAGCATCAAAAAATCTTATTTTTATTAAATACGGTAAAAGTTATAACAGAAAAACTAAGATCAAATTTATATTTACAAACTTTTTGGTTGACCCTATATATCTCGAAAAGTATTAGTTTTTTTGAAAAAACTCAGGAATACTTATTTATGTAAAATTAAAAAACATCAAAAAACATTAAAAAATCTTATTGTAATTAAAAACGTTAAAAGTTATGACAGAAAAACTGAGATAAAATTTATATTTACAATTTTTTTGTTTGACCCTGTATATCTCGAAAAGTATCAGTTTTTTTGAAAAAACTCAGGAATATTTTTTTATGTAAAATTAAATATTACATCAAAAAAACCCAAAAAATCTTATTTTAATTAAAAACGTTAAAAGTTATGACAGAAAAACTGAGATTAAGTTTATATTTACAAACTTTTTGTTTGCCCCTGTATATCTCGAAAAGTATCAGTTCTTTTGAAAAAAATCAAGAATACTTATTTATGTAAAATAAAATTTTACATCAAAAAACGTTAAAAAACCTCTTTTTAATTAAAAACTTTAAAAGATATGACAGAAAAGCTAAGATCAAATTTATATTTACAAACTTTTTGTTTGACCCTGTATATCTCGAGAAGTACCAGTTTTTTTGAAAAAACTCAAGAATACTTTTTTATGTAAAATTAAATTTTACATTAAAAAACGTTAAAAAACCTCATTTTATTTAAAAACTTTAAAAGTTATGACAGAAAAACTAAGATCAAATTTATATTTACAAACTTTTTGTTTGACCCTATATATCTCGAAAAGTATTAGTTTTTTTGAAAAAACTTAAGAATACTTTTTTGTGTTATATTAAATTCTACATCAAAGAACATCAAAAAATTGTATTTTAATTAAAAACGTTAAAAGTTATGACAGAAAAACTGACATCAAATTTATATTTACAAACTTTTTGTTTGACCCTGTATATTTCAAAAAGTATCAGCTTTCTTGGAAAAACTGAAGATTACTTTTTTATGTAGAAATAAATTTTACATTAAAAAACCCTAAAAAATCTCATTTTAATTACAAACTTTAAAAGTTATGATAGAAAAACTGAGATCCAATTTATATTTACAAACTTTTTGTTTAACCCTATATATCTCAAAAAGTATTAGTTTTTTTGAAAAAACTTAAGAATACTTTTTTGTGTAATATTAGATTCTACATCCAAAAATATTATTTTAATTAAAAACGTGAAAAGTTATGACAGAAAAACTTATTTTTAAAAACTTTTTGTTTGACCCTGTATATCTCGAAAAGTGTCAGTTCTTTCGAAAAAACTGAGGAATACTTATTTATGTAAAATTAAATTTTACATTAAAGAACCCCAAAAAATCTCATTTTAATTAAAACCTTTAAAAGTTATGACAGTAAAACTGAGATCAAATTTATATTTACAAACTTTCTGCTTGACCCTATATATCTCGAAAAGTATTGAAACACTTATGGGGGCTTTTTACACAATTTATTTACAAAATTGTTAAGATACACTGAACTCTGCTGGATAACGTCTAACTACTTGACAATACAATGAACTCTTCTGAACACTTGACTCGAACTGACGTTAACTGCCCGTGCATCCCCTTATATACAACATTATTTAATCTAGTTAGTGTGTTTAGAAGTTTCTAGAATTTTCTAGAAACATTATTTAAAATGGTCAGTTGATTTTTTTTTTACAAACTTCTAAAAATCAACTGTCAACAATAATCTTTCAAATTAAGGTCCCTTCCTTTACGGTTATCCCGTTACACTGCCCCCTCCTTAAATTCATTCCTCCTGGAATGTTATTTCCTACATCGGAATCCCGAACACTCCCTGAGCCAGCCAAACCATTTTCTTGGAGTTGCTGCGCATCTCCACTGTGGTTTCCCTGGTAAGGCGCCAAACGATCATGATGGACCACGACGGGTTTCCCTCTGGGAATTTTCACGATCCTATAAATGACATCGTTAATCTTCTTCTTGATGGTGTAAGGACCTTCCCAGTTCTTTTGTAATTTGGGACAAATACCTCGACGCCGTCGGGGGTTATAGAGCCAGACTAAATCTCCAACTTGGTAACTCTTTTTCATTGTCCGTGTGTCATAGTACCTCTTCATCCGATCACTAGATAATTGTAGTTTTCCACGCACCAGGTTGTGTATATTCTCCATTCGATTCTGAAGGTCAGCGACATATTGTTCACGTGCCATTTCTTCACCAGGTTTACAACCAAACACCAAGTCACATGGTAGCCTCATTTCTCTACCGAACAGGACCTTCGCAGGCGTTTGGCCAGTTGATTCGTTGATGGCCGATCGAATTGCCATTAGAAATAGTGGAATATGTCGATCCCAATCCCTCTGACAATCTGACACCACTTTTGACAGATAGTTGGTTATAGTCCGGTTCATTCGTTCCACCATTCCATCAGACTGAGGGTGCATCGCTGTGGTTCTCGTTTTGTGGATGCCTAATCTTTGGCAAACTTCTTGAAACAGCTTGCTCTCAAAATTTCTTCCTTGGTCTGAATGTAATTCTAATGGTACCCCAAATCGGCTTACGAATTCTTCAACCAATATATCTGCTAAAGTGGTAGCTTCCTGATTGGGAACTGCATATGCTTCAACCCATTTAGTGAAGTAGTCCATTACAACAAAGATGTACTTGTTTCCTACATCGGTCTGTGGAAGTGGCCCCAATACATCTACTGCGATTCTTTCAAAAGGACTTCCAACCAGGTATTGCTGCATTTCCGCCTTCGGTTTCCGGTGCGGACCGTTACTGGCAGCACATGTAGTGCATTTACGACACCAATCTTTAACATCATTGGTGCAATTTACCCAGTAAAATCTATCTCGGATCTTTTGCAGCGTTTTCGTGATACCCAGATGTCCTCCAGAACTATCATTATGCATCTGTTTTAAAATTTCCGGTACAGCATTTCTTGGGACCACTATTTGTTTCCTTGTTTCTGTGCCCTCGGAATTTTCTACAAGTCTTTTAACGAGCCCTCCGTCCAAAATTAAAGAGTTCCATTGGGACCAGTATGCTTTTAAAGCAGGAGAGGATGAGGATATCTCTCTCCACAACGGACGACGGTCCATTCCCTTCCACTCCTTAATCTTTCTCAGAACGGGATCGTTTTCTTGTTGCTCCTCCAGCATAGAGCTCTCGTCTCCTGGCACAACCTTAACTAAGGCAAGTTTTTCCTCGTTCTGCTCCATACGGGTACAATGGGGGCAATCAGGTCGACATGGTCTTCTGGAAAGTGCATCAGCATTACGATGTCTGGTTCCAGGTCTGTGCTCGATTTCAACATCATATTCCTGCAGTTTTTCGAGCCATCTTGCTATCTGTCCTTCTGGGTTCCTAAAGCTAAGTAGCCACTTTAAACTAGCATGGTCTGTTCTGATCAGGAATTTTCTGCCATACAGATATTTATAAGAGTGTTCGACGGATTTTACAACTGCTAACAGTTTCCTTCGAGTTACACAGTAGTTCTTTTCAGCTTTCGATAAAGTTTTGCTGAAGTAACCAACCACTCTTTCCTTACCGTCTTGTAGCTGTGACAAGACGGCTCCAATTCCCACATTGCTGGCGTCGGTGTCCAGAATAAGATTACCAGCCGGAAGTGGATAAGCAAGAACAGGTGCTGACGTAAGCTGTTTCTTCAATATTTCAAACGCCTTTTGACATTCCTGATTCCAACAGAAGGACTTATCTTGTTCTGTCAAACGTGTCAAGGGTTTGGCGATGTCTCCAAAATTCTTGTCATATCGTCGGTAATAGGAACAAAGACCCAAGAAACTCCGGAGCTGATGTTTGTCGATAGGGATTGGCCAGTCCTGAACGGCTTGTATCTTAGCGGGGTCAACAGCAACGCCATCCTTGCTTACGTTATGTCCTAAATAGTTGACCTGTCTCTGGAACAAGTGGCATTTCTTAACATTCAATGTTAGATTAGCGTTCTGTAATCTTTTAAAAACTTCTTCCAGGTTAGATAAATGTTCCTTAAAGGTCTTACCCATTATGATGATGTCGTCTAGATAAACTAGACAAGTTTCCCATGACAAACCCCGCAGGATGTTCTCCATTAGTCGTTCAAACGTCGCAGGAGCATTACAGAGGCCAAATGGAAGGACCGTGAATTGCCATAACCCTGATCCACTGGTAAAGGCAGTTTTTTCTTTGTCTGCAGGATTCATTTTAACTTGCCAGTATCCGCTTTTAAGAACCAAGGTAGAAAACAGAGTAGAACCCGCCAAAGCGTCGAGGGCATCATCAATCCTTGGCAGAGGATAACTGTCCTTCTTAGCGACATCATTTAGCTTTCGATAGTCGACACAAAACCGCATTGATCCGTCTTTCTTTCTCACTAATACCACAGGAGAAGCCCACGGACTACTGGATGGTTCGACTATGCCATTTTGAATCATTTCTTTAAGGGCTCTGTCTGCTTCTTCCTTTTTAACTTGAGGCATCCTTCGGGGTACCTGTCAAATCGGACGTGCATCACCAGTGTCAATTCTATGTTGTACAACATCAGTTCTTCCCAGTTTACTTTTAGAACCAAATACAGGTTTATAACGGTAAAGTAGATCTCTTACCTGTTTCTTTTCTAATTTTGACAAAGAGGGGTCTAATTTTGTCATTAATTGTTCAATTTCGTTGGTCTCATCTGTTTCCGTAACATTTATTTTGTGAATTATGGCCATTACTGGTTCTAAACTTCCCATTTCCGTGTCCTTTCGGAGAAGAACTGGATGATCGTTCAAGTTGATAACTCGGATGGGTACCTCTTTGGCGGATCTAACAAGAGTCTTACCCACAAGGAGTCCTTTTCCCAATTCATGGTCATGGTTCTTCGGCTCTATCATGGCTGGGGCACCATCTGGGTCCAGTCCATCCAACCGCGCTGTGACGACACATTCGCAGCTTGCCGGAAGTTCGATATCATCGATTAGCTTAGTCGAGGCATTGTCAACTTGTTTTCGGTGCAGGAATATTTCTTCATTACCAGTACGAAGGATACGTTGGCGAAGATCCAAATGAAAACCACAGTGGAGCATAACATCCATGCCCAGAACAACATCTTCATCAACGTCAGCCACCAGCACTGAGTGAACAAGAGAGGTTGAACCAAACTGTAGGGTCACCTGTATCTCACCGTAGACTCTAGCAGAATCTCCGGTAGCGGTACGCAGTCTCCAACTGGTAGGCAACATCTTATTTCGCATAATGATGGTTGGTCGGACGATAGTTTTTGTAGCTCCAGTGTCTACCAGCATGCTAAAGTTCTTCCCATCAATGAGGCCATCTACATATAAGCTGTCCACGTGATGTCGCAGAGTTGCCAATTTAATGGTGTGAGGGACTACGGGAATGTTTGGGGTCGAAGGCGCCCTCCAGGAGTCGACCCGTTTAAAGTTTTCCTGCTGCTGGGGTACTTCAGCAGAAGATTTTTCTTTTTGAGGGCAAGTATTTCTTATATGGCCTAGTTCTCCGCAGTTCCAGCATCTCACTTGGCGCCTTCTTCTTGGAGATAACTTCATTAATCTCTCTACTACCGCTTCAACGTCGCTAACGGAATGAACGGCATGGTCGTAGTTACCGGTGATTTCCCTCAGTCGAGCAACTCCACGTGAGGCCTCCGTCTCCGCCTCAAACTCCAGGGCAATGGTCAAGGCGTCCACAAGAGTCTTCGGCCGCGCCAACCGTACAGCGCGCTGCAACTCGACGTCTCGAAGACCATCGGTGAAGGTTTAGACTGCTAGGCACTCCAGGAAATCCTCCGCTGCATTTGAATACGCAAGTCGTACCATTCTTGCTACATCCGCTTCAAATTCCTGGATAGTTTCTCCATTTTTCTGTTTTCGGCTCTTTAACTGCATTCGGTACACAGGTTGTAGATGGGTTTGACCATAACGCATCTCTAGACGATTCACCAATAACTCGAAGTTGTCAGCTTCATCCGGCGTCAATGATTGCAAGACGTCTAAAGCTTCGCCTCGCAGAGCTACGGTTAGGGACAATGCTTTCTCCTGGGATGACCATCCATTAGCTCTGGCCGCTGCGTCGAATTGTTTCAGGTAATTTGGCCAGGAAGTCTTCCCGTCGAAGGTCGGGGGTTTTATCGTCGTTCGTCCATGGGTCATCTCCTCGCTTCTTTGTCGTTCGACGTCTGCGTGGCAGGTTTCCATCCTTCTTGCATCTCCGTCGCCGTGGTGGATGGTTTGGTTTCGGCGGCTAGCTTCCTGTTCTCGTTGAAGCTTTCTTATTTCGGACTGCACTTGCTGGTTGATCTGGTTTTGCTCGTCTCGCAAGTTGGCGACTTGTTGATTTTGTTCGTCTCGCAAGCTGGACACTTGCTGATTTTGTTCGTCTCGCAAGCTGGACACTTGCTGATTTTGTTCTTCACGAAGATGTGATATTTGCAGGGAGAACGAACTGGATAACTCATCTGATATGGTAGACATCAGTTGTGATAGCTCTTCTTGCTGGCTCTTTATCTGACTGGATAGCTCCTCTTGCTGGCTCGTCATTCGTCCTGATAGCTCCTCTTTCAGCTGGGACATATCTTCGCGCTGGCTCTTCATCTGACTGGATAGCTCCTCCTGTGGGTTCGTCATTTGTCCTGATAGCTCCTCTTTCAGCTAAGAAATTGCTTTTTGAACTGGGTCTTCAAACTCGACAGCGTCAGGGTCCACATTATTATTTACGTAGTATTCACGGAGCCTTCTCAACAATACGGATTTGCTCCCAGTAGTTTCCAATTCCAATTCTTCAAGCTCTCTTCTGAGCTCTGCCACCAATAGTTCATTTATCTTTTTTTCAGGCATTCTTATATCTTCACCCCACACCTGACACCAATTTGAAACACTTATGGGGGCTTTTTACACAATTTATTTACAAAATTGTTAAGATACACTGAACTCTGCTGGATAACGTCTAACTACTTGACAATACAATGAACTCTTCTGAACACTTGACTCGAACTGACGTTAACTGCCCGTGCATCCCCTTATATACAACATTATTTAATCTAGTTAGTGTGTTTAGAAGTTTCTAGAATTTTCTAGAAACATTATTTAAAATGGTCAGTTGATTTTTTTTTTACAAACTTCTAAAAATCAACTGTCAACAATAATCTTTCAAATTAAGGTCCCTTCCTTTACGGTTATCCCGTTACAGTATTAGTTTTTTTTTAAAAACTTAGGAATACTTTTTTGTGTAATATTAAATTCTACATCAAAAAATCTTATTTTAATTAAAAACGTTAAAAGTTATGACAGAAAAACTGAGATTAAATTTATATTTACAAACTTTTTGTTTGACCCTGTATATCTCCAAAAGTATCAGTTCTTTTAAAAAAACTCAAAAATACCTATTTATGTAAAATTAAATTCTACAGAAAAAAACATCAAAAAATCTTATTTTTATTAAAAATGTTAAAAGTTATAACAGAAAAACTAAGATCAAATTTATATTTACAAACTTTTTGTTTAACCCTATATATCTCGAAAAGTATCAGTTTTTTTGAAAAAACTCAAGAATAATTTTTTATGTAAAATTAAATTTTACATCAAACAAACCCAAAAAATCTTATTTTAATTAAAAACGTTAAAAGTTATGACAGAAAAACTGAGATTAAGTTTATATTTACAAACTTTTTGTTTGACCCTGTATATCTCGAAAAGTATCAGTTCTTTTGAAAAAAATCAAGAACACTTATTTATGTAAAATTAAATTTTACATCAAAAAACGTTAAAAAACATCATTTTAATTAAAAACTTTAAAAGTTATGACAGTAAAACTAAGATCAAATTTATATTTACAAACTTTTTGTTTGACCCTATATATCTCGAAAAGTATCAGCTTTCTTGGAAAAACTGAAGATTACTTTTTTATGTAGAAATAAATTTTACATTAAAAAACCCTAAAAAATCTCATTTTAATTACAAACTTTAAAAGTTATGATAGAAAAACTGAGATCCAATTTATATTTACAAACTTTTTGTTTAACCCTATATATCTCAAAAAGTATTAGTTTTTTTGAAAAAACTTAAGAATACTTTTTTGTGTAATATTAGATTCTACATCCAAAAATATTATTTTAATTAAAAACGTGAAAAGTTATGACAGAAAAACTTATTTTTAAAAACTTTTTGTTTGACCCTGTATATCTCGAAAAGTGTCAGTTCTTTCGAAAAAACTGAGGAATACTTATTTATGTAAAATTAAATTTTACATTAAAGAACCCCAAAAAATCTCATTTTAATTAAAACCTTTAAAAGTTATGACAGTAAAACTGAGATCAAATTTATATTTACAAACTTTCTGCTTGACCCTATATATCTCGAAAAGTATTGAAACACTTATGGGGGCTTTTTACACAATTTATTTACAAAATTGTTAAGATACACTGAACTCTGCTGGATAACGTCTAACTACTTGACAATACAATGAACTCTTCTGAACACTTGACTCGAACTGACGTTAACTGCCCGTGCATCCCCTTATATACAACATTATTTAATCTAGTTAGTGTGTTTAGAAGTTTCTAGAATTTTCTAGAAACATTATTTAAAATGGTCAGTTGATTTTTTTTTTACAAACTTCTAAAAATCAACTGTCAACAATAATCTTTCAAATTAAGGTCCCTTCCTTTACGGTTATCCCGTTACACTGCCCCCTCCTTAAATTCATTCCTCCTGGAATGTTATTTCCTACATCGGAATCCCGAACACTCCCTGAGCCAGCCAAACCATTTTCTTGGAGTTGCTGCGCATCTCCACTGTGGTTTCCCTGGTAAGGCGCCAAACGATCATGATGGACCACGACGGGTTTCCCTCTGGGAATTTTCACGATCCTATAAATGACATCGTTAATCTTCTTCTTGATGGTGTAAGGACCTTCCCAGTTCTTTTGTAATTTGGGACAAATACCTCGACGCCGTCGGGGGTTATAGAGCCAGACTAAATCTCCAACTTGGTAACTCTTTTTCATTGTCCGTGTGTCATAGTACCTCTTCATCCGATCACTAGATAATTGTAGTTTTCCACGCACCAGGTTGTGTATATTCTCCATTCGATTCTGAAGGTCAGCGACATATTGTTCACGTGCCATTTCTTCACCAGGTTTACAACCAAACACCAAGTCACATGGTAGCCTCATTTCTCTACCGAACAGGACCTTCGCAGGCGTTTGGCCAGTTGATTCGTTGATGGCCGATCGAATTGCCATTAGAAATAGTGGAATATGTCGATCCCAATCCCTCTGACAATCTGACACCACTTTTGACAGATAGTTGGTTATAGTCCGGTTCATTCGTTCCACCATTCCATCAGACTGAGGGTGCATCGCTGTGGTTCTCGTTTTGTGGATGCCTAATCTTTGGCAAACTTCTTGAAACAGCTTGCTCTCAAAATTTCTTCCTTGGTCTGAATGTAATTCTAATGGTACCCCAAATCGGCTTACGAATTCTTCAACCAATATATCTGCTAAAGTGGTAGCTTCCTGATTGGGAACTGCATATGCTTCAACCCATTTAGTGAAGTAGTCCATTACAACAAAGATGTACTTGTTTCCTACATCGGTCTGTGGAAGTGGCCCCAATACATCTACTGCGATTCTTTCAAAAGGACTTCCAACCAGGTATTGCTGCATTTCCGCCTTCGGTTTCCGGTGCGGACCGTTACTGGCAGCACATGTAGTGCATTTACGACACCAATCTTTAACATCATTGGTGCAATTTACCCAGTAAAATCTATCTCGGATCTTTTGCAGCGTTTTCGTGATACCCAGATGTCCTCCAGAACTATCATTATGCATCTGTTTTAAAATTTCCGGTACAGCATTTCTTGGGACCACTATTTGTTTCCTTGTTTCTGTGCCCTCGGAATTTTCTACAAGTCTTTTAACGAGCCCTCCGTCCAAAATTAAAGAGTTCCATTGGGACCAGTATGCTTTTAAAGCAGGAGAGGATGAGGATATCTCTCTCCACAACGGACGACGGTCCATTCCCTTCCACTCCTTAATCTTTCTCAGAACGGGATCGTTTTCTTGTTGCTCCTCCAGCATAGAGCTCTCGTCTCCTGGCACAACCTTAACTAAGGCAAGTTTTTCCTCGTTCTGCTCCATACGGGTACAATGGGGGCAATCAGGTCGACATGGTCTTCTGGAAAGTGCATCAGCATTACGATGTCTGGTTCCAGGTCTGTGCTCGATTTCAACATCATATTCCTGCAGTTTTTCGAGCCATCTTGCTATCTGTCCTTCTGGGTTCCTAAAGCTAAGTAGCCACTTTAAACTAGCATGGTCTGTTCTGATCAGGAATTTTCTGCCATACAGATATTTATAAGAGTGTTCGACGGATTTTACAACTGCTAACAGTTTCCTTCGAGTTACACAGTAGTTCTTTTCAGCTTTCGATAAAGTTTTGCTGAAGTAACCAACCACTCTTTCCTTACCGTCTTGTAGCTGTGACAAGACGGCTCCAATTCCCACATTGCTGGCGTCGGTGTCCAGAATAAGATTACCAGCCGGAAGTGGATAAGCAAGAACAGGTGCTGACGTAAGCTGTTTCTTCAATATTTCAAACGCCTTTTGACATTCGTGATTCCAACAGAAGGACTTATCTTGTTCTGTCAAACGTGTCAAGGGTTTGGCGATGTCTCCAAAATTCTTGTCATATCGTCGGTAATAGGAACAAAGACCCAAGAAACTCCGGAGCTGATGTTTGTCGATAGGGATTGGCCAGTCCTGAACGGCTTGTATCTTAGCGGGGTCAACAGCAACGCCATCCTTGCTTACGT
Organism: Altica lythri; assembly: GCA_964028335.1. Taxonomy (NCBI): domain Eukaryota; kingdom Metazoa; phylum Arthropoda; class Insecta; order Coleoptera; family Chrysomelidae; genus Altica; species Altica lythri. The sequence continues at coordinate 109,838 of CAXIIO010000711.1, read as the reverse complement.
TATGTCCTAAATAGTTGACCTGTCTCTGGAACAAGTGGCATTTCTTAACATTCAATGTTAGATTAGCGTTCTGTAATCTTTTAAAAACTTCTTCCAGGTTAGATAAATGTTCCTTAAAGGTCTTACCCATTATGATGATGTCGTCTAGATAAACTAGACAAGTTTCCCATGACAAACCCCGCAGGATGTTCTCCATTAGTCGTTCAAACGTCGCAGGAGCATTACAGAGGCCAAATGGAAGGACCGTGAATTGCCATAACCCTGATCCACTGGTAAAGGCAGTTTTTTCTTTGTCTGCAGGATTCATTTTAACTTGCCAGTATCCGCTTTTAAGAACCAAGGTAGAAAACAGAGTAGAACCCGCCAAAGCGTCGAGGGCATCATCAATCCTTGGCAGAGGATAACTGTCCTTCTTAGCGACATCATTTAGCTTTCGATAGTCGACACAAAACCGCATTGATCCGTCTTTCTTTCTCACTAATACCACAGGAGAAGCCCACGGACTACTGGATGGTTCGACTATGCCATTTTGAATCATTTCTTTAAGGGCTCTGTCTGCTTCTTCCTTTTTAACTTGAGGCATCCTTCGGGGTACCTGTCAAATCGGACGTGCATCACCAGTGTCAATTCTATGTTGTACAACATCAGTTCTTCCCAGTTTACTTTTAGAACCAAATACAGGTTTATAACGGTAAAGTAGATCTCTTACCTGTTTCTTTTCTAATTTTGACAAAGAGGGGTCTAATTTTGTCATTAATTGTTCAATTTCGTTGGTCTCATCTGTTTCCGTAACATTTATTTTGTGAATTATGGCCATTACTGGTTCTAAACTTCCCATTTCCGTGTCCTTTCGGAGAAGAACTGGATGATCGTTCAAGTTGATAACTCGGATGGGTACCTCTTTGGCGGATCTAACAAGAGTCTTACCCACAAGGAGTCCTTTTCCCAATTCATGGTCATGGTTCTTCGGCTCTATCATGGCTGGGGCACCATCTGGGTCCAGTCCATCCAACCGCGCTGTGACGACACATTCGCAGCTTGCCGGAAGTTCGATATCATCGATTAGCTTAGTCGAGGCATTGTCAACTTGTTTTCGGTGCAGGAATATTTCTTCATTACCAGTACGAAGGATACGTTGGCGAAGATCCAAATGAAAACCACAGTGGAGCATAACATCCATGCCCAGAACAACATCTTCATCAACGTCAGCCACCAGCACTGAGTGAACAAGAGAGGTTGAACCAAACTGTAGGGTCACCTGTATCTCACCGTAGACTCTAGCAGAATCTCCGGTAGCGGTACGCAGTCTCCAACTGGTAGGCAACATCTTATTTCGCATAATGATGGTTGGTCGGACGATAGTTTTTGTAGCTCCAGTGTCTACCAGCATGCTAAAGTTCTTCCCATCAATGAGGCCATCTACATATAAGCTGTCCACGTGATGTCGCAGAGTTGCCAATTTAATGGTGTGAGGGACTACGGGAATGTTTGGGGTCGAAGGCGCCCTCCAGGAGTCGACCCGTTTAAAGTTTTCCTGCTGCTGGGGTACTTCAGCAGAAGATTTTTCTTTTTGAGGGCAAGTATTTCTTATATGGCCTAGTTCTCCGCAGTTCCAGCATCTCACTTGGCGCCTTCTTCTTGGAGATAACTTCATTAATCTCTCTACTACCGCTTCAACGTCGCTAACGGAATGAACGGCATGGTCGTAGTTACCGGTGATTTCCCTCAGTCGAGCAACTCCACGTGAGGCCTCCGTCTCCGCCTCAAACTCCAGGGCAATGGTCAAGGCGTCCACAAGAGTCTTCGGCCGCGCCAACCGTACAGCGCGCTGCAACTCGACGTCTCGAAGACCATCGGTGAAGGTTTAGACTGCTAGGCACTCCAGGAAATCCTCCGCTGCATTTGAATACGCAAGTCGTACCATTCTTGCTACATCCGCTTCAAATTCCTGGATAGTTTCTCCATTTTTCTGTTTTCGGCTCTTTAACTGCATTCGGTACACAGGTTGTAGATGGGTTTGACCATAACGCATCTCTAGACGATTCACCAATAACTCGAAGTTGTCAGCTTCATCCGGCGTCAATGATTGCAAGACGTCTAAAGCTTCGCCTCGCAGAGCTACGGTTAGGGACAATGCTTTCTCCTGGGATGACCATCCATTAGCTCTGGCCGCTGCGTCGAATTGTTTCAGGTAATTTGGCCAGGAAGTCTTCCCGTCGAAGGTCGGGGGTTTTATCGTCGTTCGTCCATGGGTCATCTCCTCGCTTCTTTGTCGTTCGACGTCTGCGTGGCAGGTTTCCATCCTTCTTGCATCTCCGTCGCCGTGGTGGATGGTTTGGTTTCGGCGGCTAGCTTCCTGTTCTCGTTGAAGCTTTCTTATTTCGGACTGCACTTGCTGGTTGATCTGGTTTTGCTCGTCTCGCAAGTTGGCGACTTGTTGATTTTGTTCGTCTCGCAAGCTGGACACTTGCTGATTTTGTTCGTCTCGCAAGCTGGACACTTGCTGATTTTGTTCTTCACGAAGATGTGATATTTGCAGGGAGAACGAACTGGATAACTCATCTGATATGGTAGACATCAGTTGTGATAGCTCTTCTTGCTGGCTCTTTATCTGACTGGATAGCTCCTCTTGCTGGCTCGTCATTCGTCCTGATAGCTCCTCTTTCAGCTGGGACATATCTTCGCGCTGGCTCTTCATCTGACTGGATAGCTCCTCCTGTTGGTTCGTCATTTGTCCTGATAGCTCCTCTTTCAGCTAAGAAATTGCTTTTTGAACTGGGTCTTCAAACTCGACAGCGTCAGGGTCCACATTATTATTTACGTAGTATTCACGGAGCCTTCTCAACAATACGGATTTGCTCCCAGTAGTTTCCAATTCCAATTCTTCAAGCTCTCTTCTGAGCTCTGCCACCAATAGTTCATTTATCTTTTTTTCAGGCATTCTTATATCTTCACCCCACACCTGACACCAATTTGAAACACTTATGGGGGCTTTTTACACAATTTATTTACAAAATTGTTAAGATACACTGAACTCTGCTGGATAACGTCTAACTACTTGACAATACAATGAACTCTTCTGAACACTTGACTCGAACTGACGTTAACTGCCCGTGCATCCCCTTATATACAACATTATTTAATCTAGTTAGTGTGTTTAGAAGTTTCTAGAATTTTCTAGAAACATTATTTAAAATGGTCAGTTGATTTTTTTTTTACAAACTTCTAAAAATCAACTGTCAACAATAATCTTTCAAATTAAGGTCCCTTCCTTTACGGTTATCCCGTTACAGTATTAGTTTTTTTTTAAAAACTTAGGAATACTTTTTTGTGTAATATTAAATTCTACATCAAAAAATCTTATTTTAATTAAAAACGTTAAAAGTTATGACAGAAAAACTGAGATTAAATTTATATTTACAAACTTTTTGTTTGACCCTGTATATCTCCAAAAGTATCAGTTCTTTTAAAAAAACTCAAAAATACCTATTTATGTAAAATTAAATTCTACAGAAAAAAACATCAAAAAATCTTATTTTTATTAAAAATGTTAAAAGTTATAACAGAAAAACTAAGATCAAATTTATATTTACAAACTTTTTGTTTAACCCTATATATCTCGAAAAGTATCAGTTTTTTTGAAAAAACTCAAGAATAATTTTTTATGTAAAATTAAATTTTACATCAAACAAACCCAAAAAATCTTATTTTAATTAAAAACGTTAAAAGTTATGACAGAAAAACTGAGATTAAGTTTATATTTACAAACTTTTTGTTTGACCCTGTATATCTCGAAAAGTATCAGTTCTTTTGAAAAAAATCAAGAACACTTATTTATGTAAAATTAAATTTTACATCAAAAAACGTTAAAAAACATCATTTTAATTAAAAACTTTAAAAGTTATGACAGTAAAACTAAGATCAAATTTATATTTACAAACTTTTTGTTTGACCCTATATATCTCGAAAAGTATTAGTTTTTTTAAAAAAACTTAGGAATACTTTTTTGTGTAATATTAAATTCTACATAAAAAAGCATCAAAAAATCTTATTTTTATTAAAAGCGGTAAAAGTTATAACAGAAAAACTAAGATCAAATTTATATTTACAAACTTTTTGTTTAACCCTATATATCTCGAAAAGTATCAGTTTTCTTGAAAAAACTCAAGAATAATTTTTTATGTAAAATTAAATTTTACATAAAAAAACCCAAATAATCTTATTTTAATTAAAAACGTTAAAAGTTATGACAGAAAAACTGAGATTAAGTTTATATTTACAAACTTTTTGTTTGTCCCTGTATATCTCGAAAAGTATCAGTTCTTTTAAAAAAACTCAAGAATACTTATTTATGTAAAATAAAATTTTACATCAAAAAACGTTAAAAAACCTCTTTTTAATTAAAAACTTTAAAAGATATGACAGAAAAACTAAGATCAAATTTATATTTACAAACTTTTTGTTTGACCCTGTATATCTCGAGAAGTACCAGTTTTTTTGAAAAAACTCAAGAATACTTTTTTATGTAAAATTAAATTTTACATTAAAAAACGTTAAAAAACCTCATTTTATTTAAAAACTTTAAAAGTTATGACAGAAAAACTAAGATCAAATTTATATTTACAAACTTTTTGTTTGACCCTATATATCTCGAAAAGTATTAGTTTTTTTGAAAAGACTTAAGAATACTTTTTTGTGTAATATTAAATTCTACATCACAGAACATCAAAAAATCTTATTTTAATTAAAAACGTTAAGAGTTATGACAGAAAAACTGAGATTAAGTTTATATTCACAAACTTTTTGTTTGCCCCTGTATATCTCGAAAAGTATCAGTTCTTTTGAAAAAACTCAAGAATACTTATTTATGTAAAATAAAATTTTACATCAAAAAACGTTAAAAAACCTCTTTTTAATTAAAAACTTTAAAAGATATAACAGAAAAACTAAGATCAAATTTATATTTACAAACTTTTTGTTTGACCCTGTATATCTCGAGAAGTACCAGTTTTTTTGAAAAAACTCAAGAATACTTTTTTATGTAAAATTAAATTTTACATTAAAAAACGTTAAAAAACCTCATTTTATTTTAAAACTTTAAAAGTTATGACAGAAAAACTAAGATCAAATTTATATTTACAAACTTTTTGTTTGACCCTATATATCTCGAAAAGTATTAGTTTTTTTGAAAAAACTTAAGAATACTTTTTTGTGTAATATTAAATTCTACATCAAAGAACATCAAAAACTTGTATTTTAATTAAAAACGTTAAAAGTTATGACAGAAAAACTAAGATTAAATTTATATTTACAAACTTTTTGTTTGACCCTGTATATCTCGAAAAGTATTAGTTTTTTTAAAAAAACTCAAGAATACTTTTTTATGTAAAATTAAATTTTACATCAAAAAACCCCAAAAAATCTCATCTTAATTAAAAACTTTAAAAGTTATGACAGAAAAACTGACATCAAATTTATATTTACAAACTTTTTGTTTGACCCTGTATATTTCAAAAAGTATCAGCTTTCTTGGAAAAACTGAAGATTACTTTTTTATGTAGAAATAAATTTTACATTAAAAAACCCTAAAAAATCTCATTTTAATTACAAACTTTAAAAGTTATGATAGAAAAACTGAGATCCAATTTATATTTACAAACTTTTTGTTTAACCCTATATATCTCAAAAAGTATTAGTTTTTTTGAAAAAACTCAAGAATACTTTTTTGTGTAATATTAGATTCTACATCCAAAAATATTATTTTAATTAAAAACGTGAAAAGTTATGACAGAAAAACTGAGATTAAATTTATATTTAAAAACTTTTTGTTTGACCCTGTATATCTCGAAAAGTGTCAGTTCTTTCGAAAAAACTGAGGAATACTTATTTATGTAAAATTAAATTTTACATTAAAGAACCCCAAAAAATCTCATTTTAATTAAAACCTTTAAAAGTTATGACAGTAAAACTGAGATCAAATTTATATTTACAAACTTTCTGCTTGACCCTATATATCTCGAAAAGTATTAGTTTTTTTTAAAAAACTTAGGAATACTTTTTTGTGTAATATTAAATTCTACATCAAAAAATCTTATTTTAATTAAAAACGTTAAAAGTTATGACAGAAAAACTGAGATTAAATTTATATTTACAAACTTTTTGTTTGACCCTGTATATCTCCAAAAGTATCAGTTCTTTTAAAAAAACTCAAAAATACCTATTTATGTAAAATTAAATTCTACAGAAAAAAACATCAAAAAATCTTATTTTTATTAAAAATGTTAAAAGTTATAACAGAAAAACTAAGATCAAATTTATATTTACAAACTTTCTGTTTAACCCTATATATCTCGAAAAGTATCAGTTTTTTTGAAAAAACCCAAGAATAATTTTTTATGTAAAATTAAATTTTACATCAAACAAACCCAAAAAATCTTATTTTAATTAAAAACGTTAAAGGTTATGACAGAAAAACTGAGATTAAGTTTATATTTACAAACTTTTTGTTTGACCCTGTATATCTCGAAAAGTATCAGTTCTTTTGAAAAAAATCAAGAACACTTATTTATGTAAAATTAAATTTTACATCAAAAAACGTTAAAAAACATCATTTTAATTAAAAACTTTAAAAGTTATGACAGTAAAACTAAGATCAAATTTATATTTACAAACTTTTTGTTTGACCCTATATATCTCGAAAAGTATTAGTTTTTTTAAAAGAACTTAAAAATACTTTTTTGTGTAATATTAAATTCTACATAAAAAAGCATCAAAAAATCTTATTTTTATTAAAAACGGTAAAAGTTATAACAGAAAAACTAAGATCAAATTTATATTTACAAACATTTTGTTTAACCCTATATATCTCGAAAAGTATCAGTTTTCTTGAAAAAACTCAAAAATAATTTTTTATGTAAAAGTAAATTTTACATCAAAAAACCAAAAAAATCTTATTTTAATTAAAATCGTTAAAAGTTATGACAGAAAAACTGAGATTAAGTTTATATTTACAAACTTTTTGTTTGTCCCTGTATATCTCGAAAAGTATCAGTTCTTTTGAAAAAACTCAAGAATACTTATTTATGTAAAATAAAATTTTACATAAAAAAACGTTAAAAAACCTCTTTTTAATTAAAAACTTTAAAAGATATGACAGGAAAACTAAGATCAAATTTATATTTACAAACTTTTTGTTTGACCCTGTATATCTCGAGAAGAACCAGTTTTTTTGAAAAAACTCAAGAATACTTTTTTATGTAAAATTAAATTTTACATTATAAAACGTTAATAAACCTCATTTTATTTAAAAACTTTAAAAGTTATGACAGAAAAACTAAGATCAAATTTATATTTACAAACTTTTTGTTTGACCCTATATATCTCGAAAAGTATTAGTTTTTTTGAAAAAACTTAGAAATAGTTTTTTGTGTAATATTAAATTCTACATCAAAAAACATCAAAAAATTGTATTTTAATTAAAAACGTTAAAAGTTATGACAGAAAAACTAAGATTAAATTTATATTTACAAACTTTTTGTTTGAACCTGTATATCTCGAAAAGTATTAGTTTTTTTAAAAAAACTCAGGAATACTTTTTTATGTAAAATTAAATTTTACATCAAAAAACCCCAAAAAATCTCATTTTAATTAAAATTTTTAAATGTTATGACAGTAAAACTGAGATCAAATTTATATTTACAAACTTTTTGTTTGACCCTATATATCTCGAAAAGTATTAGTTTTTTGTTTGACCCTATATATCTCGAAAAGTATTAGTTTTTTTAAAAAAACTTAGGAATACTTTTTTGTGTAATATTAAATTCTACATAAAAAAGCATCTAAAAATCTTATTTTTATTAAAAACGGTAAAAGTTATAACAGAAAAACTAAGATCAAATTTAGATTTACAAACTTTTTGTTTAACCCTATATATCTCGAAAAGTATCAGTTTTCTTGAAAAAACTCAGGAATAATTTTTTATGTAAAATTAAATTTTACATCAAAAAACCAAAAAAATCTTATTTTAATTAAAAACGTTAAAAGTTATGACAGAAAAACTGAGATTAAGTTTATATTTACAAACTTTTTGTTTGTCCCTGTATATCTCGAAAAGTATCAGTTCTTTTGAAAAATCTCAAGAATACTTATTTATGTAAAATAAAATTTTACATCAAAAAACGTTAAAAAACCTCTTTTTAATTAAAACCTTTAAAAGATATGACAGAAAAACTAAGATCAGATTTATATTTACAAACTTTTTGTTTGACCCTGTATATCTCGAGAAGAACCAGTTTTTTTGAAAAAACTCAAGAATACTTTTTTATGTAAAATTAAATTTTACATTATAAAACGTTAATAAACCTCATTTTATTTAAAAACTTTAAAAGTTATGACAGAAAAACTAAGATCAAATTTATATTTACAAACTTTTTGTTTGACCCTATATATCTCGAAAAGTATTAGTTTTTTTGAAAAAACATAGGAATACTTTTTTGTGTAATATTAAATTCTACATCAAAAAACATCAAAAAATTGTATTTTAATTAAAAACGTTAAAAGTTATGACAGAAAAACTAAGATTAAATTTATATTTACAAACTTTTTGTTTGACCCTGTATATCTCGAAAAGTATTAGTTTTTTTAAAAAAACTCAGGAATACTTTTTTATGTAAAATTAAATTTTACATCAAACAAACCCAAAAAATCTCATTTTAATTAAAATTTTTAAATGTTATGTCAGAAAAACTGAGGTCAAATTTATATTTACAAACTTTTTGTTTGACCCTATATATCTCGAAAAGTATTAGTTTTTTGTTTGACCCTATATATCTCGAAAAGTATTAGTTTTTTTAAAAAAACTTAGGAATACTTTTTTGTGTAATATTAAATTCTACATAAAAAAGCATCAAAAAATCTTATTTTTATTAAAAACGGTAAAAGTTATAACAGAAAAACTAAGATCAAATTTATATTTACAAACTTTTTGTTTAACCCTATATATCTCGAAAAGTATCAGTTTTCTTGAAAAAACTCAAGAATAATTTTTTATGTAAAATTAAATTTTACATCAAAAAACCAAAAAAATCTTATTTTAATTAAAAACGTTAAAAGTTATGACAGAAAAACTGAGATTAAGTTTATATTTACAAACTTTTTGTTTGTCCCTGTATATCTCGAAAAGTATCAGTTCTTTTGAAAAATCTCAAGAATACTTATTTATGTAAAATAAAATTTTACATCAAAAAACGTTAAAAAACCTCTTTTTAATTAAAACCTTTAAAAGATATGACAGAAAAACTAAGATCAGATTTATATTTACAAACTTTTTGTTTGACCCTGTATATCTCGAGAAGAACCAGTTTTTTTGAAAAAACTCAAGAATACTTTTTTATGTAAAATTAAATTTTACATTATAAAACGTTAAAAAACCTCATTTTATTTAAAAACTTTAAAAGTTATGACAGAAAAACTAAGATCAAATTTATATTTACAAACTTTTTGTTTGACCCTATATATCTCGAAAAGTATTAGTTTTTTTGAAAAAACATAGGAATACTTTTTTGTGTAATATTAAATTCTACATCAAAAAACATCAAAAAATTGTATTTTAATTAAAAACGTTAAAAGTTATGACAGAAAAACTAAGATTAAATTTATATTTACAAACTTTTTGTTTGACCCTGTATATCTCGAAAAGTATTAGTTTTTTTAAAAAAACTCAGGAATACTTTTTTATGTAAAATTAAATTTTACATCAAACAAACCCAAAAAATCTCATTTTAATTAAAATTTTTAAATGTTATGTCAGAAAAACTGAGGTCAAATTTATATTTACAAACTTTTTGTTTGACCCTATATATCTCGAAAAGTATTAGTTTTTTTGAAAAAATTCAGGAATACTTTTTTGTGTAATATTAAATTTTACATCAAAAAAATCTTATTTCAATTAAAAACGTTAAAAGTTATGACAGAAAAACTGAGATTAAAAAATTCAAAATCAAGGTTAAATTTATATTTACAAACTTCTTGTTTGACCCTGTATGTCTCGAAAAGTATCAGTTCTTTTGAAAAAACTCAAGAATACTTATTTATGTAAAATTAAATTCTACATTACAAAACATCAAAAAATCTTATTTTAATTAAAAACGTTAAAAGTTATGACAGAAAAACTGAGATTAAATTTATATTTACAAACTTTTTGTTTGACCCTGTATATCTCGAAAAGTATCAGTTTTTTTGAAAAAACTCAAGAATACTTTTTTATGTAAAATTAAATTTTACATCAAAAACCGTTAAAAAACCTCATTTTAATTAAAAACTTTAAAAGTTATGACAGAAAAACTAAGATCAAATTTATATTTACAAACTTTTTGTTTGACCCTATATATCTCGAAAAGTATTAGTTTTTTTGAAAAAACTTAGGAATACTTTTTTTTGTTATATTACATTCTAGATAAAAAAACATTAAAAAAATCTTATTTTAATTAAAAACGTTAAAAGTTATGACAGAAAAACTGAGATTAAATTTATATTTACAAACTTTTTGTTTGACCCTGTATATCTCCAAAAGTATCAGTTCTTTTGAAAAAACTGAGGAATACTTATTTATGTAAACTTAAATTTTACATTAAAGAACCTAAAAAAATTTCATTTTAATTAAAAACTTTAAAAGTTATGACAGTAAAACTGAGATCAAATTTATATTTACAAACTTTCTGTTTAACCCTATATATCTCAAAAAGTATTAGTTTTTTTGAAAAAACTCAAGAATACTTTTTTGTGTAATATTAGATTCTACATCCAAAAATATTATTTTAATTAAAAACGTGAAAAGTTATGACAGAAAAACTGAGATTAAATTTATATTTAAAAACTTTTTGTTTGACCCTGTATATCTCGAAAAGTGTCAGTTCTTTCGAAAAAACTCAAGAATACCTATTTATGTAAAATTAAATTCTACAGAAAAAACATCAAAAAATCTTATTTTCATTAAAAATGTTAAAAGTTATGACAGTAAAACTGAGATCAAATTTATATTTACAAACTTTCTGTTTGACCCTATATATCTCGAAAAGTATTAGTTTTTTTTAAAAAACTTAGGAATACTTTTTTGTGTAATATTAAATTCTACATCAAAAAATCCTATTTTAATTAAAAACGTTAAAAGTTATGACAGAAAAACTGAGATTAAATTTATATTTACAAACTTTTTGTTTGACCCTATATATCTCGAAAAGTATCAGTTTTTTTGAAAAAACTCAAGAATAATTTTTTATTTAGAATTAAATTTTACATCAAAAAAACCAAAAAAATCTCATGTTAATTAAAAACTTTAAAATTTATGACAGAAAAACTGAGATCAAATTTATATTTACAAACTTTTTGTTTGACCCTATATATCTCGAAAAATATTAGTTTTTTTGAAAAAATTCAAGAATATTTTTTTGTGTAGTATTAGATTCTACATCGAAAAATCTTATTTTAATTAAAAACGTTAAAAGTTGTGACAGAAAATCTGAGATTAAGTTTATATTTACAAACTTTTTGTTTGACCCTATATATCTCGAAAAGTATTAGTTTTTTTAAAAAAACTTAAAAAAAATTTTTTTTGTGTAATATTAAATTCTACATAAAAAAACATAAAAAAATCTTATTTATATTAAAAACGGTAAAAGTTATAACAAAAAAATTAAGATCAAATTTATATTTACAAACTTTTTGTTTGACCCTGTATATCTCGAAAAGTATCAGTTTTTTTGAAAAAAACTCAGGAATACTTTTTTATGTAAAATTAAATTTGACATCAAAAAACCCCAAAAAATCTCATTTTAATTAAAAACTTTAAAAGTTATGACAGAAAAACTGAGATTAAATTTATATTTACAAACTTTTTGTTTGACCCTGTATATCTCCAAAAGTATCAGTTCTTTTAAAAAAACTCAAAAATACCTATTTATGTAAAATTAAATTCTACAGAAAAAAACATCAAAAAATCTTATTTTTATTAAAAATGTTAAAAGTTATAACAGAAAAACTAAGATCAAATTTATATTTACAAACTTTTTGTTTAACCCTATATATCTCGAAAAGTATCAGTTTTTTTGAAAAAACTCAAGAATAATTTTTTATGTAAAATTAAATTTTACATCAAACAAACCCAAAAAATCTTATTTTAATTAAAAACGTTAAAAGTTATGACAGAAAAACTGAGATTAAGTTTATATTTACAAACTTTTTGTTTGACCCTGTATATCTCGAAAAGTATCAGTTCTTTTGAAAAAAATCAAGAACACTTATTTATGTAAAATTAAATTTTACATCAAAAAACGTTAAAAAACATCATTTTAATTAAAAACTTTAAAAGTTATGACAGTAAAACTAAGATCAAATTTATATTTTCAAACTTTTTGTTTGACCCTATATATCTCGAAAAGTATTAGTTTTTTTAAAAATACTTAGGAATACTTTTTTGTGTAATATTAAATTCTACATAAAAAAGCATCAAAAAATCTTATTTTTATTAAAAGCGGTAAAAGTTATAACAGAAAAACTAAGATCAAATTTATATTTACAAACTTTTTGTTTAACCCTATATATCTCGAAAAGTATCAGTTTTCTTAAAAAAACTCAGGAATAATTTTTTATGTAAAATTAAATTTTACATCAAAAAACCCAAAAAATCTTATTTTAATTAAAAACGTTAAAAGTTATGACAGAAAAACTGAGATTAAGTTTATATTTACAAACTTTTTGTTTGTCCCTGTATATCTCGAAAAGTATCAGTTCGTTTAAAAAAACTCAAGAATACTTATTTATGTAAAATAAAATTTTACATAAAAAAACGTTAAAAAACCTCTTTTTAATTAAAAACTTTAAAAGATATGACAGAAAAACTAAGATCAAATTTATATTTACAAACTTTTTGTTTGACCCTGTATATCTCGAGAAGTACCAGTTTTTTTGAAAAAACTCAAGAATACTTTTTTATGTAAAATTAAATTTTACATTAAAAAACGTTAAAAATCCTTATTTTATTTAAAAACTTTAAAAGTTATGACAGAAAAACTAAGATCAAATTTATATTTACAAACTTTTTGTTTGACCCTATATATCTCGAAAAGTATTAGTTTTTTTGAAAAGACTTAAGAATACTTTTTTGTGTAATATTAAATTCTACATCACAGAACATCAAAAAATCTTATTTTAATTAAAAACGTTAAAAGTTATGACAGAAAAACTGAGATTAAGTTTATATTTACAAACTTTTTGTTTGCCCCTGTATATCTCGAAAAGTATCAGTTCTTTTGAAAAAACTCAAGAATACTTATTTATGTAAAATAAAATTTTACATCAAAAAACGTTAAAAAACCTCTTTTTAATTAAAAACTTTAAAAGATATGACAGAAAAACTAAGATCAAATTTATATTTACAAACTTTTTGTTTGACCCTGTATATCTCGAGAAGTACCAGTTTTTTTGAAAAAACTCAAGAATACTTTTTTATGTAAAATTAAATTTTACATTAAAAAACGTTAAAAAACCTCATTTTATTTAAAAACTTTAAAAGTTATGACAGAAAAACTAAGATCAAATTTATATTTACAAACTTTTTGTTTGACCCTATATATCTCGAAAAGTATTAGTTTTTTTGAAAAAACTTAAGAATACTTTTTTGTGTAATATTAAATTCTACATCAAAGAACATTAAAAACTTGTATTTTAATTAAAAACGTTAAAAGTTATGACAGAAAAACTAAGATTAAATTTATATTTACAAACTTTTTGTTTGACCCTGTATATCTCGAAAAGTATTAGTTTTTTTAAAAAAACTCAAGAATACTTTTTTATGTAAAATTAAATTTTACATCAAAAAACCCCAAAAAATCTCATCTTAATTAAAAACTTTAAAAGTTATGACAGAAAAACTGACATCAAATTTATATTTACAAACTTTTTGTTTGACCCTGTATATTTCAAAAAGTATCAGCTTTCTTGGAAAAACTGAAGATTACTTTTTTATGTAGAAATAAATTTTACATTAAAAAACCCTAAAAAATCTCATTTTAATTACAAACTTTAAAAGTTATGATAGAAAAACTGAGATCCAATTTATATTTACAAACTTTTTGTTTAACCCTATATATCTCAAAAAGTATTAGTTTTTTTGAAAAAACTCAAGAATACTTTTTTGTGTAATATTAGATTCTACATCCAAAAATATTATTTTAATTAAAAACGTGAAAAGTTATGACAGAAAAACTGAGATTAAATTTATATTTAAAAACTTTTTGTTTGACCCTGTATATCTCGAAAAGTGTCAGTTCTTTCGAAAAAACTGAGGAATACTTATTTATGTAAAATTAAATTTTACATTAAAGAACCCCAAAAAATCTCATTTTAATTAAAACCTTTAAAAGTTATGACAGTAAAACTGAGATCAAATTTATATTTACAAACTTTCTGCTTGACCGTATATATCTCGAAAAGTATTAGTTTTTTTTAAAAAACTTAGGAATACTTTTTTGTGTAATATTAAATTCTACATCAAAAAATCTTATTTTAATTAAAAACGTTAAAAGTTATGACAGAAAAACTGAGATTAAATTTATATTTACAAACTTTTTGTTTGACCCTGTATATCTCCAAAAGTATCAGTTCTTTTAAAAAAACTCAAAAATACCTATTTATGTAAAATTAAATTCTACAGAAAAAAACATCAAAAAATCTTATTTTTATTAAAAATGTTAAAAGTTATAACAGAAAAACTAAGATCAAATTTATATTTACAAACTTTCTGTTTAACCCTATATATCTCGAAAAGTATCAGTTTTTTTGAAAAAACTCAAGAATAATTTTTTATGTAAAATTAAATTTTACATCAAACAAACCCAAAAAATCTTATTTTAATTAAAAACGTTAAAAGTTATGACAGAAAAACTGAGATTAAGTTTATATTTACAAACTTTTTGTTTGACCCTGTATATCTCGAAAAGTATCAGTTCTTTTGAAAAAAATCAAGAACACTTATTTATGTAAAATTAAATTTTACATCAAAAAACGTTAAAAAACATCATTTTAATTAAAAACTTTAAAAGTTATGACAGAAAAACTAAGATTAAATTTATATTTACAAACTTTTTGTTTGACCCTGTATATCTCGAAAAGTATTAGTTTTTTTAAAAAAACTCAAGAATACTTTTTTATGTAAAATTAAATTTTACATCAAAAAACCCCAAAAAATCTCATCTTAATTAAAAACTTTAAAAGTTATGACAGAAAAACTGACATCAAATTTATATTTACAAACTTTTTGTTTGACCCTGTATATTTCAAAAAGTATCAGCTTTCTTGGAAAAACTGAAGATTACTTTTTTATGTAGAAATAAATTTTACATTAAAAAACCCTAAAAAATCTCATTTTAATTACAAACTTTAAAAGTTATGATAGAAAAACTGAGATCCAATTTATATTTACAAACTTTTTGTTTAACCCTATATATCTCAAAAAGTATTAGTTTTTTTGAAAAAACTCAAGAATACTTTTTTGTGTAATATTAGATTCTACATCCAAAAATATTATTTTAATTAAAAACGTGAAAAGTTATGACAGAAAAACTGAGATTAAATTTATATTTAAAAACTTTTTGTTTGACCCTGTATATCTCGAAAAGTGTCAGTTCTTTCGAAAAAACTGAGGAATACTTATTTATGTAAAATTAAATTTTACATTAAAGAACCCCAAAAAATCTCATTTTAATTAAAACCTTTAAAAGTTATGACAGTAAAACTGAGATCAAATTTATATTTACAAACTTTCTGCTTGACCCTATATATTTCGAAAAGTATTAGTTTTTTTTAAAAAACTTAGGAATACTTTTTTGTGTAATATTAAATTCTACATCAAAAAATCTTATTTTAATTAAAAACGTTAAAAGTTATGACAGAAAAACTGAGATTAAATTTATATTTACAAACTTTTTGTTTGACCCTGTATATCTCCAAAAGTATCAGTTCTTTTAAAAAAACTCAAAAATACCTATTTATGTAAAATTAAATTCTACAGAAAAAAACATCAAAAAATCTTATTTTTATTAAAAATGTTAAAAGTTATAACAGAAAAACTAAGATCAAATTTATATTTACAAACTTTCTGTTTAACCCTATATATCTCGAAAAGTATCAGTTTTTTTGAAAAAACTCAAGAATAATTTTTTATGTAAAATTAAATTTTACATCAAACAAACCCAAAAAATCTTATTTAAATTAAAAACGTTAAAAGTTATGACAGAAAAACTGAGATTAAGTTTATATTTACAAACTTTTTGTTTGACCCTGTATATCTCGAAAAGTATCAGTTCTTTTGAAAAAAATCAAGAACACTTATTTATGTAAAATTAAATTTTACATCAAAAAACGTTAAAAAACATCATTTTAATTAAAAACTTTAAAAGTTATGACAGTAAAACTAAGATCAAATTTATATTTACAAACTTTTTGTTTGACCCTATATATCTCGAAAAGTATTAGTTTTTTTAAAAGAACTTAAAAATACTTTTTTGTGTAATATTAAATTCTACATAAAAAAGCATCAAAAAATCTTATTTTTATTAAAAACGGTAAAAGTTATAACAGAAAAACTAAGATCAAATTTATATTTACAAACTTTTTGTTTAACCCTATATATCTCGAAAAGTATCAGTTTTCTTGAAAAAACTCAAGAATAATTTTTTATGTAAAATTAAATTTTACATCAAAAAACCAAAAAAATCTTATTTTAATTAAAATCGTTAAAAGTTATGACAGAAAAACTGAGATTAAGTTTATATTTACAAACTTTTTGTTTGTCCCTGTATATCTCGAAAAGTATCAGTTCTTTTGAAAAAACTCAAGAATACTTATTTATGTAAAATAAAATTTTACATAAAAAAACGTTAAAAAACCTCTTTTTAATTAAAAACTTTAAAAGATATGACAGAAAAACTAAGATCAAATTTATATTTACAAACTTTTTGTTTGACCCTGTATATCTCGAGAAGAACCAGTTTTTTTGAAAAAACTCAAGAATACTTTTTTATGTAAAATTAAATTTTACATTATAAAACGTTAAAAAACCTCATTTTATTTAAAAACTTTAAAAGTTATGACAGAAAAACTAAGATTAAATTTATATTTACAAACTTTTTGTTTGAACCTGTATATCTCGAAAAGTATTAGTTTTTTTAAAAAAACTCAGGAATACTTTTTTATGTAAAATTAAATTTTACATCAAAAAACCCCAAAAAATCTCATTTTAATTAAAATTTTTAAATGTTATGACAGAAAAACTGAGATCAAATTTATATTTACAAACTTTTTGTTTGACCCTATATATCTCGAAAAGTATTAGTTTTTTGTTTGACCCTATATATCTCGAAAAGTATTAGTTTTTTTAAAAAAACTTAGGAATACTTTTTTGTGTAATATTAAATTCTACATAAAAAAGCATCAAAAAATCTTATTTTTATTAAAAACGGTAAAAGTTATAACAGAAAAACTAAGATCAAATTTATATTTACAAACTTTTTGTTTAACCCTATATATCTCGAAAAGTATCAGTTTTCTTGAAAAAACTCAAGAATAATTTTTTATGTAAAATTAAATTTTACATCAAAAAACCAAAAAAATCTTATTTTAATTAAAAACGTTAAAAGTTATGACAGAAAAACTGAGATTAAGTTTATATTTACAAACTTTTTGTTTGTCCCTGTATATCTCGAAAAGTATCAGTTCTTTTGAAAAATCTCAAGAATACTTATTTATGTAAAATAAAATTTTACATCAAAAAACGTTAAAAAACCTCATTTTATTTAAAAACTTTAAAAGTTATGACAGAAAAACTAAGATCAAATTTATATTTACAAACTTTTTGTTTGACCCTATATATCTCGAAAAGTATTAGTTTTTTTGAAAAAACTTAGGAATACTTTTTTGTGTAATATTAAATTCTACATCAAAAAACATCAAAAAATTGTATTTTAATTAAAAACGTTAAAAGTTATGACAGAAAAACTAAGATTAAATTTATATTTACAAACTTTTTGTTTGACCCTGTATATCTCGAAAAGTATTAGTTTTTTTAAAAAAACTCAAGAATACTTTTTTATGTAAAATTAAATTTTACATCAAAAAACCCCAAAAAATCTCATTTTAATTAAAATTTTTAAATGTTATGTCAGAAAAACTGAGATCAAATTTATATTTACAAACTTTTTGTTTGACCCTATATATCTCGAAAAGTATTAGTTTTTTTGAAAAAATTCAGGAATACTTTTTTGTGTAATATTAAATTTTACATCAAAAAAATCTTATTTCAATTAAAAACGTTAAAAGTTATGACAGAAAAACTGAGATTAAAAAATTCAAAATCAAGGTTAAATTTATATTTACAAACTTTTTGTTTGACCCTGTATGTCTCGAAAAGTATCAGTTCTTTTGAAAAAACTCAAGAATACTTATTTATGTAAAATTAAATTCTACATTACAAAACATCAAAAAATCTTATTTTAATTAAAAACGTTAAAAGTTATGACAGAAAAACTGAGATTAAATTTATATTTACAAACCTTTGGTTTGACCCTGTATATCTCGAAAAGTATCAGTTTTTTTGAAAAAACCCAAGAATACTTTTTTATGTAAAATTAAATTTTACATCAAAAACCGTTAAAAAACCTCATTTTAATTAAAAACTTTAAAAGTTATGACAGAAAAACTAAGATCAAATTTATATTTACAAACTTTTTGTTTGACCCTATATATCTCGAAAAGTATTAGTTTTTTTGAAAAAACTTAGGAATACTTTTTTTTGTTATATTAAATTCTAGATAAAAAAACATTAAAAAAATCTTATTTTAATTAAAAACGTTAAAAGTTATGACAGAAAAACTGAGATTAAATTTATATTTACAAACTTTTTGTTTGACCCTGTATATCTCCAAAAGTATCAGTTCTTTCGAAAAAACTGAGGAATACTTATTTATGTAAACTTAAATTTTACATTAAAGAACCTAAAAAAATTTCATTTTAATTAAAAACTTTAAAAGTTATGACAGTAAAACTGAGATCAAATTTATATTTACAAACTTTCTGTTTAACCCTATATATCTTAAAAAGTATTAGTTTTTTTGAAAAAACTCAAGAATACTTTTTTGTGTAATATTAGATTCTACATCCAAAAATATTATTTTAATTAAAAACGTGAAAAGTTATGACAGAAAAACTGAGATTAAATTTATATTTAAAAACTTTTTGTTTGACCCTGTATATCTCGAAAAGTGTCAGTTCTTTCGAAAAAACTCAGGAATACCTATTTATGTAAAATTAAATTCTACAGAAAAAACATCAAAAAATCTTATTTTCATTAAAAATGTTAAAAGTTATGACAGTAAAACTGAGATCAAATTTATATTTACAAACTTTCTGTTTGACCCTATATATCTCGAAAAGTATTAGTTTTTTTTAAAAAACTTAGGAATACTTTTTTGTGTAATATTAAATTCTACATCAAAAAATCCTATTTTAATTAAAAACGTTAAAAGTTATGACAGAAAAACTGAGATTAAATTTATATTTACAAACTTTTTGTTTGACCCTATATATCTCGAAAAGTATCAGTTTTTTTGAAAAAACTCAAGAATAATTTTTTATTTAGAATTAAATTTTACATCAAAAAAACCAAAAAAATCTCATGTTAATTAAAAACTTTAAAATTTATGACAGAAAAACTGAGATCAAATTTATATTTACAAACTTTTTGTTTGACCCTATATATCTCGAAAAATATTAGTTTTTTTGAAAAAATTCAAGAATATTTTTTTGTGTAGTATTAGATTCTACATCGAAAAATCTTATTTTAATTAAAAACGTTAAAAGTTGTGACAGAAAATCTGAGATTAAGTTTATATTTACAAACTTTTTGTTTGACCCTATATATCTCGAAAAGTATTAGTTTTTTTAAAAAAACTTAAGAAAAATTTTTTTTGTGTAATATTAAATTCTACATAAAAAAAACATAAAAAAATCTTATTTATATTAAAAACGGTAAAAGTTATAACAAAAAAATTAAGATCAAATTTATATTTACAAACTTTTTGTTTGACCCTATATATCTCGAAAAGTATTAGTTTTCTTGAAAAAAACTTTAAAACACTTTTTTGTGTAATATTTAATTCTACATCAAAAAACATCAAAACATCTTATTTTAATTAAAAACATTAAAAGTTATGACCGAAAAACTGAGATAAAATTTATATTTACAAACTTTTTGTTTGACCCTGTATATCTCGAAAAGTATCAGTTTTTTTGAAAAAAACTCAGGAATACTTTTTTATGTAAAATTAAATTTGACATCAAAAAACCCCAAAAAATCTCATTTTAATTAAAAACTTTAAAAGTTATGACAGAAAAACTGAGATCAAATTTATATTTACAAACTTTTTGTTTGACCCTATATATCTCGAAAAGTATTAGTTTTTTTGAAAAAATTCAGGAATACTTTTTTGTGTAATATTAAATTTTACATCAAAAAAATCTTATTTTAATTAAAAACGTTAAAAGTTATGACAGAAAAACTGAGATTAAAAAATTCAAGATCAAGGTTAAATTTATATTTACAAACTTTTTGTTTGACCCTGTATATCTCGAAAAGTATCATTTTTTTTGAAAAAACTCAAGAATACTTATTTATGTAAAATTAAATTCTACATTAAAAAACATCAAAAAATCTTATTTTAATTAAAAACGTTAAAAGTTATGACAGAAAAACTGAGATTAAATTTATATTTACAAACTTTTTGTTTGGCCCTGTATATTTCGAAAAGTATCAGTTTTTTTGAAAAAACTCAAGAATACTTTTTTATGTAGAATTAAATTTTACATCAAAAACCGTTAAAAAACCTCATTTTAATGAAAAACTTTAAAAGTTATGACAGAAAAACTAAGATCAAATTTATATTTACAAACTTTTTGTTTGACCCTATATATCTCGAAAAGTATTAGTTTTTTTGAAAAAACTTAGGAATACTTTTTTGTGTTATATTAAATTCTAGATAAAAAAACATTAAAAAAATCTTATTTTAATTAAAAACGTTAAAAGTTATGACAGAAAAACTGAGATTAAATTTATATTTACAAACTTTTTGTTTGACCCTGTATATCTCCAAAAGTATCAGTTCTTTCGAAAAAACTGAGGAATACTTATTTATGTAAAATTAAATTTTACATTAAAGAACCTAAAAAAATTTTATTTTAATTAAAAACTTTAAAAGTTATGACAGTAAAACTGAGATCAAATTTATATTTACAAACTTTCTGTTTGACCCTATATATCTCAAAAAGTATTAGTTTTTTTTTTAAAAACTTAGGAATACTTTTTTGTGTAATATTAAATTCTACATCAAAAAATCTTATTTTAATTAAAAACGTTAAAAGTTATGACAGAAAAACTGAGATTAAATTTATATTTACAAACTTTTTGTTTGACCGTGTATATCTCCAAAAGTATTAGTTCTTTAAAAAAAACTCAAGAATACCTATTTATGTAAAATTAAATTCTACAGAAAAAAACATCAAAAAATCTTATTTTTATTAAAAATGTTAAAAGTTATGACAGTAAAACTGAGATCAAATTTATATTTACAAACTTTCTGTTTGACCCTATATATCTCGAAAAGTATCAGTTTTTTTGAAAAAACTCAAGAACAATTTTTTATTTAGAATTAAATTTTACATCAAAAAAACCAAAAAAATCTCATTTTAATTAAAAACTTTAAAATTTATGACAGAAAAACTGAGATCAAATTTATATTTACAAACTTTTTGTTTGACCCTATATATCTCGAAAAATATTAGTTTTTTTAAAAAAATTCAAGAATATTTTTTTGTGTAGTATTAGATTCTACATCGAAAAATCTTATTTTAATTAAAAACGTTAAAAGTTGTGACAGAAAATCTGAGATTAAGTTTATATTTACAAACTTTTTGTTTGACCCTATATATCTCGAAAAGTATTAGTTTTTTTAAAAAAACTTAAGAAAAATTTTTTTTGTGTAATATTAAATTCTACATAAAAAAACATAAAAAAATCTTATTTGTATTTAAAACGGTAAAAGTTATAACAGAAAAATTAAGATCAAATTTATATTTACAAACTTTTTGTTTGACCCTATATAACTCGAAAAGTATTAGTTTTCTTTAAAAAAACTTTAAAACACTTTTTTGTGTAATATTTAATTCTACATCAAAAAACATCAAAACATCTTATTTTAATTAAAAACATTAAAAGTTATGACCGAAAAACTGAGATAAAATTTATATTTACAAACTTTTTGTTTGACCCTGTATATCTCGAAAAGTATCAGTTTTTTTGAAAAAAAACTCAGGAATACTTTTTTATGTAAAATTAAATTTTACATCAAAAAACCCCAAAAAATCTCATTTTAATTAAAAACTTTAAAAGTTATGAAAGAAAAACTGAGATCAAATTTATATTTACAAACTTTTTGTTTGACCCTATATATCTAGAAAAGTATTAGTTTTTTTGAAAAAACTCAAGAATACTTATTTATGTAAAATTAAATTCTACATGAAAAAACATCAAAAAATCTTATTTTAATTAAAAACGTTAAAAGTTATGACAGAAAAACTGAGATTAAATTTATATTTACAAACTTTTTGTTTGACCCTGTATATCTCGAAAAGTATCAGTTCTTTTAAAAAAACTCAGGAATACTTTTTTATGTAAAATTAAATTTTACAATAAAAAACGTTAAAAAACCTCATTTTATTTAAAAACTTTAAAAGTTATGACAGAAAAACTAAGATCAAATTTATATTTACAAACTTTTTGTTTGACCCTATATATCTCGAAAAGTATTAGTTTTTTTGAAAAAACTTAAGAATACTTTTTTGTGTAATATTAAATTCTACATTAAAGAACATCAAAAAATTGTATTTTAATTAAAAACGTTAAAAGTTATGACAGAAAAACTAAGATTAAATTTATATTTACAAACTTTTTGTTTGACCCTGTATATCTCGAAAAGTATTTGTTTTTTTAAAAAAACTCAAGAATACTTTTTTATGTAAAATTAAATTTTACATAAAAAAACCCCAAAAAATCTTATTTTAATTAAAAACTTTAAAAGTTATGACAGAAAAACTGAGATCAAATTTATATTTACAAATTTTTTGTTTGACCCTATATATCTCGAAAAGTATTAGTTTTTTTAAAAAATTCAGGAATACTTTTTTGTGTAATATTAAATTCTACATCAAAAAATCTTATTTTAATTAAAAACGTTAAAAGTTAAGACAGAAAAACTGAGATTAAATTTATATTTACAAACTTTTTGTTTGACCCTGTATATTTCAAAAAGTATCAGTTTTCTTGGAAAAACTGAAGATTACTTTTTTATGTAGAAATAAATTTTACATTAAAAAACCCCAAAAAATCTTTTTGTTTGACCCTATATATCTCGAAAAGTATTAGTTTTTTTAAAAAAACTTAGGAATACTTTTTTGTGTAATATTAAATTCTACATAAAAAAACATCAAAAAATCTTATTTATATTAAAAACGGTAAAAGTTATAACAGAAAAATTAAGATCAAATTTATATTTACAAACTTTTTGTTTGACCCTGTATATCTCGAAAAGTATCAGTTTTTTTAAAAAAACTCAGGAATACCTTTTTATGTATAATTAAATTTTACATCAAAAAACCCCAAAAAATCTCATTTTATTTAAAAACTTTAAAAGTTATGACAGAAAAACTAAGATCAAATTTATAATTACAAACTTTTTGTTTGACCCTATATATCTCGAAAAGTATCAGTTTTTTTGAAAAAACTCAGGAACACTTTTTTATGTAAAATTAAATTTTACAATAAAAAACGTTAAAAAACCATATTTTAATTAAAAACTTTAAAATTTATGACAGAAAAACTGAGATCAAATTTATATTTTCAAACTTTTTGTTTGACCCTATATATCTCGAAAAGTATTAGTTTTTTTGAAAAAACTTAGGAATACTTTTCTGTGTAATATTAAATTCTTCATCAAAAAACCCCAAAAAATCTCATTTTAATTAAAATTTTTAAAAGTTATGACAGAAAAACTGAGATCAAATTTATATTTACAAACTTTTTGTTTGACCCTATATATCTCGAAAAGTATTAGTTTTTTTGAAAAAATTCAGGAATACTTTTTTGTGTAATATTAAATTTTACATCAAAAAAATCTTATTTTAATTAAAAACGTTAAAAGTTATGACAGAAAAACTGAGATTAAATTTATATTTACAAACTTTTTGTTTGACCCTGTATATCTCGAAAAGTATCAGTTCTTTTAAAAAAACTCAGGAATACTTATTTATGTAAAATTAAAAAACATCAAAAAACATCAAAAAATATTATTTTAATTAAAAACGTTAAAAGTAATGACAGAAAAACTGAGATAAAATTTATATTTACAAACTATTTGTTTGACCCTATATATCTCGAAAAGTATCAGTTTTTTTGAAAAAACTCAGGAACACTTTTTTATGTAAAATTAAATTTTACAATAAAAAACGTTAAAAAACCTTATTTTAATTAAAAACTTTAAAATTTATGACAGAAAAACTGAGATCAAATTTATATTTACAAACTTTTTGTTTGACCCTATATATCTCGAAAAGTATTAGTTTTTTTGAAAAAACTTAAGAATACTTTTTTGTGTAATATTAAATTCTTCATCAAAAAACATCAAAAAATTGTATTTTAATTAAAAATGTTAAAAGTTATGACAGAAAAACTAAGATTAAATTTATATTTACAAACTTTTTGTTTGACCCTGTATATCTCGAAAAGTATTAGTTTTTTTAAAAAAAACTCAGGAATAGTTTTTTATGTAAAATTAAATTTTACATCAAAAAACCCCAAAAAATCTCATTTTAATTAAAATTTTTAAAAGTTATGACAGAAAAACTGAGATCAAATTTATATTTACAAACTTTTTGTTTGACCCTATATATCTCGAAAAGTATTAGTTTTTTTGAAAAAATTCAGGAATACTTTTTTGTGTAATATTAAATTTTACATCAAAAAAATCTTATTTTAATTAAAAACGTTAAAAGTTATGACAGAAAAACTGAGATTAAATTTATATTTACAAACTTTTTGTTTGACCCTGTATATCTCGAAAAGTATCAGTTCTTTTGAAAAAACTCAGGAATACTTATTTATGTAAAATTAAAAAACATCAAAAAACATCAAAAAATATTATTTTAATTAAAAACGTTAAAAGTAATGACAGAAACACTGAGATAAAATTTATATTTACAAACTATTTGTTTGACCCTATATATCTCGAAAAGTATCAGTTTTTTTGAAAAAACTCAGGAACACTTTTTTATGTAAAATTAAATTTTACAATAAAAAACGTTAAAAAACCTTATTTTAATTAAAAACTTTAAAATTTATGACAGAAAAACTGAGATCAAATTTATATTTACAAACTTTTTGTTTGACCCTATATATCTCGAAAAGTATTAGTTTTTTTGAAAAAACTTAAGAATACTTTTTTGTGTAATATTAAATTCTTCATCAAAAAACATCAAAAAATTGTATTTTAATTAAAAATGTTAAAAGTTATGACAGAAAAACTAAGATTAAATTTATATTTACAAACTTTTTGTTTGACCCTGTATATCTCGAAAAGTATTAGTTTTTTTAAAAAAAACTCAGGAATAATTTTTTATGTAAAATTAAATTTTACATCAAAAAACCAAAAAAATCTTATTTTAATTAAAAACGTTAAAAGTTATGACAGAAAAACTGAGATTAAGTTTATATTTACAAACTTTTTGTTTGTCCCTGTATATCTCGAAAAGTATCAGTTCTTTTGAAAAAACTCAAGAATACTTATTTATGTAAAATAAAATTTTACATCAAAAAACGTTAAAAAACCTCTTTTTAATTAAAAACTTTAAAAGATATGACAGAAAAACTAAGATCAGATTTATATTTACAAACTTTTTGTTTGACCCTGTATATCTCGAAAAGAACCAGTTTTTTTGAAAAAACTCAAGAATACTTTTTTATGTAAAATTAAATTTTACATTATAAAACGTTAAAAAACCTCATCTTATTTAAAAACTTAAAAAGTTATGACAGAAAAACTAAGATCAAATTTATATTTACAAACTTTTTGTTTGACCCTATATATCTCGAAAAGTATTAGTTTTTTTGAAAAAACTTAGGAATACTTTTTTGTGTAATATTAAATTCTACATCAAAAAACATCAAAAAATTGTATTTTAATTAAAAACGTTAAAAGTTATGACAGAAAAACTAAGATTAAATTTATATTTACAAACTTTTTGTTTGACCCTGTATATCTCGAAAAGTATTAGTTTTTTTAAAAAAACTCAGGAATACTTTTTTATGTAAAATTAAATTTTACATCAAAAAACCCCAAAAAATCTCATTTTAATTAAAATTTTTAAATGTTATGTCAGAAAAACTGAGATCAAATTTATATTTACAAACTTTTTGTTTGACCCTATATATCTCGAAAAGTATTAGTTTTTTTGAAAAAATTCAGGAATACTTTTTTGTGTAATATTAAATTTTACATCAAAAAAATCTTATTTCAATTAAAAACGTTAAAAGTTATGACAGAAAAACTGAGATTAAAAAATTCAAAATCAAGGTTAAATTTATATTTACAAACTTTTTGTTTGACCCTGTATGTCTCGAAAAGTATCAGTTCTTTTGAAAAAACTCAGGAATACTTATTTATGTAAAATTAAATTCTACATTACAAAACATCAAAAAATCTTATTTTAATTAAAAACGTTAAAAGTTATGACAGAAAAACTGAGATTAAATTTATATTTACAAACTTTTTGTTTGACCCTGTATATCTCGAAAAGTATCAGTTTTTTTGAAAAAACTCAAGAATACTTTTTTATGTAAAATTAAATTTTACATCAAAAACCGTTAAAAAACCTCATTTTAATTAAAAACTTTAAAAGTTATGACAGAAAAACTAAGATCAAATTTATATTTACAAACTTTTTGTTTGACCCTATATATCTCGAAAAGTATTAGTTTTTTTGAAAAAACTTAGGAATACTTTTTTTTGTTATATTAAATTCTAGATAAAACATTAAAAAAATCTTATTTTAATTAAAAACGTTAAAAGTTATGACAGAAAAACTGAGATTAAATTTATATTTACAAACTTTTTGTTTGACCCTGTATATCTCCAAAAGTATCAGTTCTTTCGAAAAAACTGAGGAATACTTATTTATGTAAACTTAAATTTTACATTAAAGAACCTAAAAAAATTTCATTTTAATTAAAAACTTTAAAAGTTATGACAGTAAAACTGAGATCAAATTTATATTTACAAACTTTCTGTTTAACCCTATATATCTTAAAAAGTATTAGTTTTTTTGAAAAAATTCAAGAATACTTTTTTGTGTAATATTAGATTCTACATCCAAAAATATTATTTTAATTAAAAACGTGAAAAGTTATGACAGAAAAACTGAGATTAAATTTATATTTAAAAACTTTTTGTTTGACCCTGTATATCTCGAAAAGTGTCAGTTCTTTCGAAAAAACTCAAGAATACCTATTTATGTAAAATTAAATTCTACAGAAAAAACATCAAAAAATCTTATTTTCATTAAAAATGTTAAAAGTTATGACAGTAAAACTGAGATCAAATTTATATTTACAAACTTTCTGTTTGACCCTATATATCTCGAAAAGTATTAGTTTTTTTTAAAAAACTTAGGAATACTTTTTTGTGTAATATTAAATTCTACATCAAAAAATCCTATTTTAATTAAAAACGTTAAAAGTTATGACAGAAAAACTGAGATTAAATTTATATTTACAAACTTTTTGTTTGACCCTATATATCTCGAAAAGTATCAGTTTTTTTGAAAAAACTCAAGAATAATTTTTTATTTAGAATTAAATTTTACATCAAAAAAACCAAAAAAATCTCATGTTAATTAAAAACTTTAAAATTTATGACAGAAAAACTGAGATCAAATTTATATTTACAAACTTTTTGTTTGACCCTATATATCTCGAAAAATATTAGTTTTTTTGAAAAAATTCAAGAATATTTTTTTGTGTAGTATTAGATTCTACATCGAAAAATCTTATTTTAATTAAAAACGTTAAAAGTTGTGACAGAAAATCTGAGATTAAGTTTATATTTACAAACTTTTTGTTTGACCCTATATATCTCGAAAAGTATTAGTTTTTTTAAAAAAACTTAAGAAAAATTTTTTTTGTGTAATATTAAATTCTACATAAAAAAAACATAAAAAAATCTTATTTATATTAAAAACGGTAAAAGTTATAACAAAAAAATTAAGATCAAATTTATATTTACAAACTTTTTGTTTGACCCTATATATCTCGAAAAGTATTAGTTTTCTTGAAAAAAACTTTAAAACACTTTTTTGTGTAATATTTAATTCTACATCAAAAAACATCAAAACATCTTATTTTAATTAAAAACATTAAAAGTTATGACCGAAAAACTGAGATAAAATTTATATTTACAAACTTTTTGTTTGACCCTGTATATCTCGAAAAGTATCAGTTTTTTTGAAAAAAACTCAAGAATACTTTTTTATGTAAAATTAAATTTGACATCAAAAAACCCCAAAAAATCTCATTTTAATTAAAAACTTTAAAAGTTATGACAGAAAAACTGAGATCAAATTTATATTTACAAACTTTTTGTTTGACCCTATATATCTCGAAAAGTATTAGTTTTCTTGAAAAAAACTTTAAAACACTTTTTTGTGTAATATTTAATTCTACATCAAAAAACATCAAAACATCTTATTTTAATTAAAAACATTAAAAGTTATGACCGAAAAACTAAGATCAAATTTATATTTACAAACTTTTTGTTTGACCCTGTATATCTCGAAAAGTATCAGTTTTTTTTGAAAAAACTCAAGAATACTTTTTTATGTAAAATTAAATTTGACATCAAAAAACCCCAAAAAATCTCATTTTAATTAAAAACTTTAAAAGTTATGACAGAAAAACTGAGATCAAATTTATATTTACAAACTTTTTGTTTGACCCTATATATCTCGAAAAGTATTAGTTTTTTTGAAAAAATTCAGGAATACTTTTTTGTGTAATATTAAATTTTACATCAAAAAAATCTTATTTTAA
Source organism: Altica lythri (assembly GCA_964028335.1). Taxonomy (NCBI): domain Eukaryota; kingdom Metazoa; phylum Arthropoda; class Insecta; order Coleoptera; family Chrysomelidae; genus Altica; species Altica lythri. The sequence goes on along the minus strand of CAXIIO010000711.1, from coordinate 80,602 downwards.
TTAAAAACGTTAAAAGTTATGACAGAAAAACTGAGATTAAAAAATTCAAGATCAAGGTTAAATTTATATTTACAAACTTTTTGTTTGACCCTGTATATCTCGAAAAGTATCATTTTTTTTGAAAAAACTCAAGAATACTTATTTATGTAAAATTAAATTCTACATTAAAAAACATCAAAAAATCTTATTTTAATTAAAAACGTTAAAAGTTATGACAGAAAAACTGAGATTAAATTTATATTTACAAACTTTTTGTTTGGCCCTGTATATTTCGAAAAGTATCAGTTTTTTTGAAAAAACTCAAGAATACTTTTTTATGTAGAATTAAATTTTACATCAAAAACCGTTAAAAAACCTCATTTTAATGAAAAACTTTAAAAGTTATGATAGAAAAACTAAGATCAAATTTATATTTACAAACTTTTTGTTTGACCCTATATATCTCGAAAAGTATTAGTTTTTTTGAAAAAACTTAGGAATACTTTTTTGTGTTATATTAAATTCTAGATAAAAAAACATTAAAAAAATCTTATTTTAATTAAAAACGTTAAAAGTTATGACAGAAAAACTGAGATTAAATTTATATTTACAAACTTTTTGTTTGACCCTGTATATCTCCAAAAGTATCAGTTCTTTCGAAAAAACTGAGGAATACTTATTTATGTAAAATTAAATTTTACATTAAAGAACCTAAAAAAATTTTATTTTAATTAAAAACTTTAAAAGTTATGACAGTAAAAATGAGATCAAATTTATATTTACAAACTTTCTGTTTGACCCTATATATCTCAAAAAGTATTAGTTTTTTTTTTTAAAACTTAGGAATACTTTTTTGTGTAATATTAAATTCTACATCAAAAAATCTTATTTTAATTAAAAACGTTAAAAGTTATGACAGAAAAACTGAGATTAAATTTATATTTACAAACTTTTTGTTTGACCGTGTATATCTCCAAAAGTATTAGTTCTTTAAAAAAAACTCAAGAATACCTATTTATGTAAAATTAAATTCTACAGAAAAAAACATCAAAAAATCTTATTTTTATTAAAAATGTTAAAAGTTATGACAGTAAAACTGAGATCAAATTTATATTTACAAACTTTCTGTTTGACCCTATATATCTCGAAAAGTATTAGTTTTTTTTAAAAAACTTAGGAATACTTTTTTGTGTAATATTAAATTCTACATCAAAAAATCCTATTTTAATTAAAAACGTTAAAAGTTATGACAGAAAAACTGAGATTAAATTTATATTTACAAACCTTCTGTTTGACCCTATATATCTCGAAAAGTATCAGTTTTTTTGAAAAAACTCAAGAACAATTTTTTATTTAGAATTAAATTTTACATCAAAAAAACCAAAAAAATCTCATTTTAATTAAAAACTTTAAAATTTATGACAGAAAAACTGAGATCAAATTTATATTTACAAACTTTTTGTTTGACCCTATATATCTCGAAAAATATTAGTTTTTTTAAAAAAATTCAAGAATATTTTTTTGTGTAGTATTAGATTCTACATCGAAAAATCTTATTTTAATTAAAAACGTTAAAAGTTGTGACAGAAAATCTGAGATTAAGTTTATATTTACAAACTTTTTGTTTCACCCTATATATCTCGAAAAGTATTAGTTTTTTTAAAAAAACTTAAGAAAAATTTTTTTTGTGTAATATTAAATTCTACATAAAAAAACATAAAAAAATCTTATTTATATTTAAAACGGTAAAAGTTATAACAGAAAAATTAAGATCAAATTTATATTTACAAACTTTTTGTTTGACCCTATATAACTCGAAAAGTATTAGTTTTCTTTAAAAAAACTTTAAAACACTTTTTTGTGTAATATTTAATTCTACATCAAAACATCTTATTTTAATTAAAAACATTAAAAGTTATGACCGAAAAACTGAGATAAAATTTATATTTACAAACTTTTTGTTTGACCCTGTATATCTCGAAAAGTATCAGTTTTTTTGAAAAAAACTCAGGAATACTTTTTTATGTAAAATTAAATTTTACATCAAAAAACCCCAAAAAATCTCATTTTAATTAAAAACTTTAAAAGTTATGAAAGAAAAACTGAGATCAAATTTATATTTACAAACTTTTTGTTTGACCCTATATATCTAGAAAAGTATTAGTTTTTTTGAAAAAACTCAAGAATACTTATTTATGTAAAATTAAATTCTACATGAAAAAACATCAAAAAATCTTATTTTAATTAAAAACGTTAAAAGTTATGACAGAAAAACTGAGATTAAATTTATATTTACAAACTTTTTGTTTGACCCTGTATATCTCGAAAAGTATCAGTTCTTTTAAAAAAACTCAGGAATACTTTTTTATGTAAAATTAAATTTTACAATAAAAAACGTTAAAAAACCTCATTTTATTTAAAAACTTTAAAAGTTATGACAGAAAAACTAAGATCAAATTTATATTTACAAACTTTTTGTTTGACCCTATATATCTCGAAAAGTATTAGTTTTTTTGAAAAAACTTAAGAATACTTTTTTGTGTAATATTAAATTCTACATTAAAAAACATCAAAAAATTGTATTTTAATTAAAAACTTTAAAAGTTATGACAGAAAAACTGAGATCAAATTTATATTTACAAATTTTTTGTTTGACCCTATATATCTCGAAAAGTATTAGTTTTTTTAAAAAAATTCAAAAATACTTTTTTGTGTAATATTAAATTCTACATCAAAAAATCTTATTTTAATTAAAAACGTTAAAAGTTAAGACAGAAAAACTGAGATTAAATTTATATTTACAAACTTTTTGTTTGACCCTGTATATTTCAAAAAGTATCAGTTTTCTTGGAAAAACTGAAGATTACTTTTTTATGTAGAAATAAATTTTACATTAAAAAACCCCAAAAAATCTTTTTGTTTGACCCTATATATCTCGAAAAGTATTAGTTTTTTTAAAAAAACTTAGGAATACTTTTTTGTGTAATATTAAATTCTACATAAAAAAACATCAAAAAATCTTATTTATATTAAAAACGGTAAAAGTTATAACAGAAAAATTAAGATCAAATTTATATTTACAAACTTTTTGTTTGACCCTGTATATCTCGAAAAGTATCAGTTTTTTTAAAAAAACTCAGGAATACCTTTTTATGTATAATTAAATTTTACATCAAAAAACCCCAAAAAATCTCATTTTATTTAAAAACTTTAAAAGTTATGACAGAAAAACTAAGATCAAATTTATAATTACAAACTTTTTGTTTGACCCTATATATCTCGAAAAGTATCAGTTTTTTTGAAAAAACTCAGGAACACTTTTTTATGTAAAATTAAATTTTACAATAAAAAACGTAAAAAACCATATTTTAATTAAAAACTTTAAAATTTATGACAGAAAAACTGAGATCAAATTTATATTTTCAAACTTTTTGTTTGACCCTATATATCTCGAAAAGTATTAGTTTTTTTGAAAAAACTTAAGAATACTTTTCTGTGTAATATTAAATTCTTCATCAAAAAACCCCAAAAAATCTCATTTTAATTAAAATTTTTAAAAGTTATGACAGAAAAACTGAGATCAAATTTATATTTACAAACTTTTTGTTTGACCCTATATATCTCGAAAAGTATTAGTTTTTTTGAAAAAATTCAGGAATACTTTTTTGTGTAATATTAAATTTTACATAAAAAAAATCTTATTTTAATTAAAAACGTTAAAAGTTATGACAGAAAAACTGAGATTAAATTTATATTTACAAACTTTTTGTTTGACCCTGTATATCTCGAAAAGTATCAGTTCTTTTGAAAAAACTCAGGAATACTTATTTATGTAAAATTAAAAAACATCAAAAAACATAAAAAAATATTATTTTAATTAAAAACGTTAAAAGTAATGACAGAAAAACTGAGATAAAATTTATATTTACAAACTATTTGTTTGACCCTATATATCTCGAAAAGTATCAGTTTTTTTGAAAAAACTCAGGAACACTTTTTTATGTAAAATTAAATTTTACAATAAAAAACGTTAAAAAACCTTATTTTAATTAAAAACTTTAAAATTTATGACAGAAAAACTGAGATCAAATTTATATTTACAAACTTTTTGTTTGACCCTATATATCTCGAAAAGTATTAGTTTTTTTGAAAAAACTTAAGAATACTTTTTTGTGTAATATTAAATTCTTCATCAAAAAACATCAAAAAATTGTATTTTAATTAAAAATGTTAAAAGTTATGACAGAAAAACTAAGATTAAATTTATATTTACAAACTTTTTGTTTGACCCTGTATATCTCGAAAAGTATTAGTTTTTTTAAAAAAAACTCAGGAATAGTTTTTTATGTAAAATTAAATTTTACATCAAAAAACCCCAAAAAATCTCATTTTAATTAAAATTTTTAAAAGTTATGACAGAAAAACTGAGATCAAATTTATATTTACAAACTTTTTGTTTGACCCTATATATCTCGAAAAGTATTAGTTTTTTTGAAAAAATTCAGGAATACTTTTTTGTGTAATATTAAATTTTACATCAAAAAAATCTTATTTTAATTAAAAACGTTAAAAGTTATGACAGAAAAACTGAGATTAAATTTATATTTACAAACTTTTTGTTTGACCCTGTATATCTCGAAAAGTATCAGTTCTTTTGAAAAAACTCAGGAATACTTATTTATGTAAAATTAAAAAACATCAAAAAACATCAAAAAATATTATTTTAATTAAAAACGTTAAAAGTAATGACAGAAACACTGAGATAAAATTTATATTTACAAACTATTTGTTTGACCCTATATATCTCGAAAAGTATCAGTTTTTTTGAAAAAACTCAGGAACACTTTTTTATGTAAAATTAAATTTTACAATAAAAAACGTTAAAAAACCTTATTTTAATTAAAAACTTTAAAATTTATGACAGAAAAACTGAGATCAAATTTATATTTACAAACTTTTTGTTTGACCCTATATATCTCGAAAAGTATTAGTTTTTTTGAAAAAACTTAAGAATACTTTTTTGTGTAATATTAAATTCTTTATCAAAAAACATCAAAAAATTGTATTTTAATTAAAAATGTTAAAAGTTATGACAGAAAAACTAAGATTAAATTTATATTTACAAAGTTTTTGTTTGACCCTGTATATCTCGAAAAGTATTAGTTTTTTTAAAAAAAACTCAGGAATAGTTTTTTATGTAAAATTAAATTTTACATCAAAAAAACCCAAAAAATCTTATTTTAATTAAAAACGTTAAAAGTTATGACAGAAAAACTGAGATTAAGTTTATATTTACAAACTTTTTGTTTGACCCTGTATATCTCAAAAAGTATCAGTTCTTTTGAAAAAACTCACCAATACTTATTTATGTAAAATAAAATTTTACATAAAAAAACGTTAAAAAACCTCTTTTTAATTAAAAACTTTAAAAGATATGACAGAAAAACTAAGATCAAATTTATATTTACAAACTTTTTGTTTGACCCTGTATATCTCGAGAAGTACCAGTTTTTTTGAAAAAACTCAGGAATACTTTTTTATGTAAAATAAAATTTTACATTAAAAAACGTTAAAAAACCTCATTTTATTTAAAAACTTTAAAAGTTATGACAGAAAAACTAAGATCAAATTTATATTTACAAACTTTTTGTCTGACCCTATATATCTCGAAAAGTATTAGTTTTTGTGAAAAAACTTAGGAATACTTTTTTGTGTTATATTAAATTCTACATCAAATACCATCAAAAAATTGTATTTTAATTAAAAACGTTAAAAGTTATGACAGAAAAACTAAGATTAAATTTATATTTACAAACTTTTTGTTTGACCCTGTATATCTCGAAAAGTATTAGTTTTTTTAAAAAAACTCAGGAATACTTTTTTATGTAAAATTAAATTTTACATCAAAAAAATCTTATTTTAATTAAAAACGTTAAAAGTTATGACAGAAAAACTGAGATTAAATTTATATTTACAAACTTTTTGTTTGACCCTGTATATCTCGAAAAGTATCAGTTCTTTTGAAAAAACTCAGGAATACTTATTTATGTAAAATTAAAAAACATCAAAAAACATCAAAAAATATTATTTTAATTAAAAACGTTAAAAATAATGACAGAAAAACTGAGATAAAATTTATATTTAAAATTTTTTTGTTTGACCCTGTATATCTCGAAAAGTATCAGTTTTTTTAAAAAAACTCAGGAATACTTTTTTATGTAAAATTAAATTTTACATAAAAAAAACCCAAAAAATCTTATTTTAATTAAAAAAGGTAAAAGTTATGACAGAAAAACTGAGATTAAGTTTATATTTACAAACTTTTTGTTTGACCCTGTATATCTCGAAAAGTATCAGTTCTTTTGAAAAAACTCAGGAATACTTATTTATGTAAAATTAAATTCTACATTAAAAAACATCAAAAAATCTTATTTTAATTAAAAACATTAAAAGTTATGACAGAAAAACTGAGATTAAATTTATATTTACAAACTTTTTGTTTGACCCTGTATATCTCGAAAAGTATCAGTTTTTTTGAAAAAACTCAAGAATACTTTTTTATGTAACATTAAATTTTACATTAATAAACGTTAAAAAACCTCATTTTATTTAAAAACTTTAAAAGTTATGACAGAAAAACTAAAATCAAATTTATATTTACAAACTTTTTGTTTGACCCTATATATCTCGAAAAGTATTACTTTTTTTGAAAAAACTTAAGAATACTTTTTTGTGTAGTATTGAATTCTACATCAAAGAACATCAAAAAATTGTATTTTAATTAAAAACGTTAAAAGTTATTACAGAAAAACTAAGATTAAATTTATATTTACAAACTTTTTGTTTGACCCTGTATATCTCGAAAAGTATTAGTTTTTTTGAAAAAATTCAGTAATACTTTTTTGTGTAATATTAAATTCTACATCAAAAAAATTGTATTTTAATTAAAAACGTTAAAAGTTATGACAGAAAAACTAAGGTTAAATTTATATTTACAAACTTTTTGTTTGACCCTGTATATCTCGAAAAGTATCAGTTCTTTTGAAAAAACTCAGGAATACTTATTTATGTAAAATTAAATTCTACATTAAAAAACATCAAAAAATCTTATTTTAATTAAAAACATTAAAAGTTATGACAGAAAAACTGAGATTAAATTTATATTTACAAACTTTTTGTTTACCCTGTAAATCTCGAAAAGTATCAGTTTTTTTGAAAAAACTCAAGAATACTTTTTTATGTAAAATTAAATTTTACATTAATAAACGTTAAAAAACCTTATTTTATTTAAAAACTTTAAAAGTTATGACAGAAAAACTAAAATCAAATTTATATTTACAAACTTTTTGTTTGTCCCTATATATCTCGAAAAGTATTACTTTTTTTGAAAAAACTTAGAAATACTTATTACATTCTACATCAAAGAAAATCAAAAAATTGTATTTTAATTAAAAAGGTTAAAAGTTATGACAGAAAAACTAAGATTAAATTTATATTTACAAACTTTTTGTTTGACCCTGTATATCTCGAAAAGTATTAGTTTTTTTGAAAAAATTCAGGAATACTTTTTTGTGTAATATTAAATTCTACATCAAAAAAATCTTATTTTAATTAAAAACGTTAAAAGTTATGACAGAAAAACTGAGATTAAAAAATTCAAAATCAAGGTTAAATTTATATTTACAAACTTTTTGTTTGACCCTGTATATCTCGAAAAGTATCAGTTCTTTTGAAAAAACTCAAAAATACTTATTTATGTAAAATTAAATTCTACATTAAAAAACATCAAAAAATCTTATTTTAATTAAAAACATTAAAAGTTATGACAGAAAAACTGAGATTAAATTTATATTTACAAACTTTTTGTTTGACCCTGTATATCTCGAAAAGTATCAGTTTTTTTGAAAAAACTTAAGAATACTTTTTTATGTAAAATTAAATTTTACATTAATAAACGTTAAAAAACCTCATTTTATTTAAAAACTTTAAAAGTTATGACAGAAAAACTGAGATTAAATTTATATTTACAAACTTTTTGTTTGACCCTGTATATCTCGAAAAGTATCAGTTTTTTTGAAAAAACTTAAGAATACTTTTTTATGTAAAATTAAATTTTACATTAATAAACGTTAAAAAACCTCATTTTATTTAAAAACTTTAAAAGTTATGACAGAAAAACTAAAATCAAATTTATATTTACAAACTTTTTGTTTGACCCTATATATCTCGAAAAGTATTACTTTTTTTGAAAAAACTTAAGAATACTTTTTTGTGTAGTATTAAATTCTACATCAAAGAACATCAAAAAATTATATTTTAATTAAAAACGTTAAAAGTTATGACAGAAAAACTAAGGTTAAATTTATATTTACAAACTTTTTGTTTGACCCTGTATATCTCGAAAAGTATCAGTTCTTTTGAAAAAACTCAAGAATACTTATTTATGTAAAATTAAATTCTACATTAAAAAACATCAAAAAATCTTATTTTAATTAAAAACATTAAAAGTTATGACAGAAAAACTGATATTAAATTTATATTTACAAACTTTTTGTTTGACCCTGTATATCTCGAAAAGTATCAGTTTTTTTGAAAAAACTCAAGAATACTTTTTTATGTAAAATTAAATTTTACATCAAAAACCGTTAAAAAACCTCATTTTAATTAAAAAATTTTAAAGTTATGACAGAAAAACTAAGATCAAATTTATATTTACAAACTTTTTGTTTGACCCTATATATCTCGAAAAGTATTAGTTTTTTTAAAAAAACTTAAGAAAATTTTTCTTGTGTATCAGTTCTTTTGAAAAAACTCAAGAATACTTGTTTATGTAAAATTAAATTTTACATTAAAAAACGTTAAAAAACATCATTTTAATTAAAAACTTTAAAAGTTATGACAGTAAAACTAAGATCAAATTTATATTTCCAAACTTTTTGTTTGACCCTATATATCTCGAAAAGTGTTAGATTTTTTAAAAAAACTTAAGAATACTTTTTTGTGTAATATTAAATTCTACATAAAAAAGCATCAAAAAATCTTATTTTTATTAAAAACGGTAAAAGTTTTAACAGAAAAACTAAGATCAAATTTATATTTACAAACTTTTTGGTTGACCCTATATATCTCGAAAAGTATTAGTTTTTTTAAAAAAACTCAGGAATACTTTTTTATGTAAAATTAAATTTTACATCAAAAAAATCTTATTTTAATTAAAAACGTTAAAAGTTATGACAGAAAAACTGAGATTAAATTTATATTTACAAACTTTTTGTTTGACCCTGTATATCTCGAAAAGTATCAGTTCTTTTGAAAAAACTCAGGAATACTTATTTATGTAAAATTAAAAAACATCAAAAAACATCAAAAAATATTATTTTAATTAAAAACGTTAAAAATAATGACAGAAAAACTGAGATAAAATTTATATTTAAAATTTTTTTGTTTGACCCTGTATATCTCGAAAAGTATCAGTTTTTTTAAAAAAACTCAGGAATACTTTTTTATGTAAAATTAAATTTTACATAAAAAAAACCCAAAAAATCTTATTTTAATTAAAAAAGGTAAAAGTTATGACAGAAAAACTGAGATTAAGTTTATATTTACAAACTTTTTGTTTGACCCTGTATATCTCGAAAAGTATCAGTTCTTTTGAAAAAACTCAGGAATACTTATTTATGTAAAATTAAATTCTACATTAAAAAACATCAAAAAATCTTATTTTAATTAAAAACATTAAAAGTTATGACAGAAAAACTGAGATTAAATTTATATTTACAAACTTTTTGTTTGACCCTGTATATCTCGAAAAGTATCAGTTTTTTTGAAAAAACTCAAGAATACTTTTTTATGTAACATTAAATTTTACATTAATAAACGTTAAAAAACCTCATTTTATTTAAAAACTTTAAAAGTTATGACAGAAAAACTAAAATCAAATTTATATTTACAAACTTTTTGTTTGACCCTATATATCTCGAAAAGTATTACTTTTTTTGAAAAAACTTAAGAATACTTTTTTGTGTAGTATTGAATTCTACATCAAAGAACATCAAAAAATTGTATTTTAATTAAAAACGTTAAAAGTTATTACAGAAAAACTAAGATTAAATTTATATTTACAAACTTTTTGTTTGACCCTGTATATCTCGAAAAGTATTAGTTTTTTTGAAAAAATTCAGTAATACTTTTTTGTGTAATATTAAATTCTACATCAAAAAAATTGTATTTTAATTAAAAACGTTAAAAGTTATGACAGAAAAACTAAGGTTAAATTTATATTTACAAACTTTTTGTTTGACCCTGTATATCTCGAAAAGTATCAGTTCTTTTGAAAAAACTCAGGAATACTTATTTATGTAAAATTAAATTCTACATTAAAAAACATCAAAAAATCTTATTTTAATTAAAAACATTAAAAGTTATGACAGAAAAACTGAGATTAAATTTATATTTACAAACTTTTTGTTTACCCTGTAAATCTCGAAAAGTATCAGTTTTTTTGAAAAAACTCAAGAATACTTTTTTATGTAAAATTAAATTTTACATTAATAAACGTTAAAAAACCTTATTTTATTTAAAAACTTTAAAAGTTATGACAGAAAAACTAAAATCAAATTTATATTTACAAACTTTTTGTTTGTCCCTATATATCTCGAAAAGTATTACTTTTTTTGAAAAAACTTAGAAATACTTATTACATTCTACATCAAAGAAAATCAAAAAATTGTATTTTAATTAAAAAGGTTAAAAGTTATGACAGAAAAACTAAGATTAAATTTATATTTACAAACTTTTTGTTTGACCCTGTATATCTCGAAAAGTATTAGTTTTTTTGAAAAAATTCAGGAATACTTTTTTGTGTAATATTAAATTCTACATCAAAAAAATCTTATTTTAATTAAAAACGTTAAAAGTTATGACAGAAAAACTGAGATTAAAAAATTCAAAATCAAGGTTAAATTTATATTTACAAACTTTTTGTTTGGCCCTGTATATCTCGAAAAGTATCAGTTCTTTTGAAAAAACTCAAAAATACTTATTTATGTAAAATTAAATTCTACATTAAAAAACATCAAAAAATCTTATTTTAATTAAAAACATTAAAAGTTATGACAGAAAAACTGAGATTAAATTTATATTTACAAACTTTTTGTTTGACCCTGTATATCTCGAAAAGTATCAGTTTTTTTGAAAAAACTTAAGAATACTTTTTTATGTAAAATTAAATTTTACATTAATAAACGTTAAAAAACCTCATTTTATTTAAAAACTTTAAAAGTTATGACAGAAAAACTGAGATTAAATTTATATTTACAAACTTTTTGTTTGACCCTGTATATCTCGAAAAGTATCAGTTTTTTTGAAAAAACTTAAGAATACTTTTTTATGTAAAATTAAATTTTACATTAATAAACGTTAAAAAACCTCATTTTATTTAAAAACTTTAAAAGTTATGACAGAAAAACTAAAATCAAATTTATATTTACAAACTTTTTGTTTGACCCTATATATCTCGAAAAGTATTACTTTTTTTGAAAAAACTTAAGAATACTTTTTTGTGTAGTATTAAATTCTACATCAAAGAACATCAAAAAATTATATTTTAATTAAAAACGTTAAAAGTTATGACAGAAAAACTAAGGTTAAATTTATATTTACAAACTTTTTGTTTGACCCTGTATATCTCGAAAAGTATCAGTTCTTTTGAAAAAACTCAAGAATACTTATTTATGTAAAATTAAATTCTACATTAAAAAACATCAAAAAATCTTATTTTAATTAAAAACATTAAAAGTTATGACAGAAAAACTGATATTAAATTTATATTTACAAACTTTTTGTTTGACCCTGTATATCTCGAAAAGTATCAGTTTTTTTGAAAAAACTCAAGAATACTTTTTTATGTAAAATTAAATTTTACATCAAAAACCGTTAAAAAACCTCATTTTAATTAAAAAATTTTAAAGTTATGACAGAAAAACTAAGATCAAATTTATATTTACAAACTTTTTGTTTGACCCTATATATCTCGAAAAGTATTAGTTTTTTTAAAAAAACTTAAGAAAATTTTTCTTGTGTATCAGTTCTTTTGAAAAAACTCAAGAATACTTGTTTATGTAAAATTAAATTTTACATTAAAAAACGTTAAAAAACATCATTTTAATTAAAAACTTTAAAAGTTATGACAGTAAAACTAAGATCAAATTTATATTTCCAAACTTTTTGTTTGACCCTATATATCTCGAAAAGTGTTAGATTTTTTAAAAAAACTTAAGAATACTTTTTTGTGTAATATTAAATTCTACATAAAAAAGCATCAAAAAATCTTATTTTTATTAAAAACGGTAAAAGTTTTAACAGAAAAACTAAGATCAAATTTATATTTACAAACTTTTTGGTTGACCCTATATATCTCGAAAAGTATTAGTTTTTTTGAAAAAACTCAGGAATACTTATTTATGTAAAATTAAAAAACATCAAAAAACATCAAAAAATCTTATTTTAATTAAAAACGTTATGACAGAAAAACTGAGATAAAATTTATATTTAAATTTTTTTTGTTTGACCCTGTATATCTCGAATAGTATCAGTTTTTTTGAAAAAACTCAGGAATACTTTTTTATGTAAAATTAAATTGTACATCAAAAAAACCCAAAAAATCTTATTTTAATTAAAAACGTTAAAAGTTATGACAGAAAAACTGAGATTAAGTTTATATTTACAAACTTTTTGTTTGACCCTGTATATCTCGAAAAGTATCAGTTCTTTTGAAAAAACTCAAGAATACTTATTTATGTAAATTTAACATCAAAAAACGTTAAAAAACCTCTTTTTAATTAAAAACTTTAAAAGATATGACAGAAAAACTAAGATCAAATTTATATTTACAAACTTTTTGTTTGACCCTGTATATCTCGAAAAGTATCAGTTTTTTTTGAAAAAACTCAGGAATACTTTTTTATGTAAAATTAAATTTTACATCAAAAAACCCCAAAAAATCTCATTTTAATTAAAAACTTTAAAAGTTATGACTGAAAAACTGAGATCAAATTTATATTTACAAACTTTTTTTTGACCCTATATATCTCGAAAAGTATTAGTTTTTTTTAAAAAACTCAAGAATACTTTATTGTGTAGTATTAGATTCTACGCCCAAAAATCTTATTTTAATTGAAAACGTTAAAAGTTATGACAGAAAAACTGAGATTAAGTTTATATTTACAAACTTTTTGTTTGACCCTGTATATCTCGAAAAGTATCAGTTCTTTTGAAAAAACTCAAGAATACTTATTTATGTAAAATTAAATTTTACGTCAAAAAATGTTAAAAACCCTCATTTTAATTAAAAACTTTAAAGTTATGACAGAAAAACTAAGATCAAATTTATATTTACAAACTTTTTGTTTGACCCTATATATCTCGAAAAGTATTAGTTTTTTTGAAAAAATTCAGGAATACTTTTTTGTGTAATATTAAATTCTACATCAAAAAATCTTATTTTATTTAAAAACGTTAAAAGTTATGACAGAAAAACTGAGATTAAATTTATATTTACAAACTTTTTGTTTGGCCCTGTATATCTCCAAAAGTATCAGTTCTTTTAAAAAAACTCAGAAATACTTATTTATGTAAAATTAAGTTCTACATTAAAAAACATCAAAAAATCTAATTTTAATTTAAAACTTTAAAAGATATGACAGAAAAACTAAGATCAAATTTATATTTACAAACTTTTTGTTTGACCCTGTATATCTCGAAAAGTACCAGTTTTTTTAAAAAAACTCAGGATTAAAAACTTTAAAAGTTATGACAAAAAAACTAAGATCAAATTTATATTTACAAACTTTTTGTTTGACCCTGTATATCTCGAAAAGTATCAGTTTTTTTTGAAAAAACTCAAGAATACTTTTTTATGTAAAATTAAATTTTACATCAAAAAACCCCAAAAAATCTCATTTTAATTAAAAACTTTAAAAGTTATGACAGAAAAACTGAGATCAAATTTATATTTACAAACTTTTTTTTGACCCTATATATCTCGAAAAGTATTAGTTTTTTTTAAAAAACTCAAGAATACTTTATTGTGTAGTATTAGATTCTACGCCCAAAAATCTTATTTTAATTGAAAACGTTAAAAGTTATGACAGAAAAACTGAGATTAAGTTTATATATACAAACTTTTTGTTTGACCCTGTATATCTCGAAAAGTATCAGTTCTTTTGAAAAAACTCAAGAATACTTATTTATGTAAAATTAAATTTTACGTCAAAAAATGTTAAAAACCCTCATTTTAATTAAAAACTTTAAAAGTTATGACAGAAAAACTAAGATCAAATTTATATTTACAAACTTTTTGTTTGACCCTATATATCTCGAAAAGTATTAGTTTTTTTGAAAAAATTCAGGAATACTTTTTTGTGTAATATTAAATTCTACATCAAAAAATCTTATTTTATTTAAAAACGTTAAAAGTTATGACAGAAAAACTGAGATTAAATTTATATTTACAAACTTTTTGTTTGGCCCTGTATATCTCCAAAAGTATCAGTTCTTTTAAAAAAACTCAGAAATACTTATTTATGTAAAATTAAGTTCTACATTAAAAAACATCAAAAAATCTAATTTTAATTTAAAACTTTAAAAGATATGACAGAAAAACTAAGATCAAATTTATATTTACAAACTTTTTGTTTGACCCTGTATATCTCGAAAAGTACCAGTTTTTTTAAAAAAACTCAGGATTAAAAACTTTAAAAGTTATGACAAAAAAACTAAGATCAAATTTATATTTACAAACTTTTTGTTTGACCCTGTATATCTCGAAAAGTATCAGTTTTTTTTGAAAAAACTCAAGAATACTTTTTTATGTAAAATTAAATTTTACATCAAAAAACCCCAAAAAATCTCATTTTAATTAAAAACTTTAAAAGTTATGACAGAAAAACTGAGATCAAATTTATATTTACAAACTTTTTTTTGACCCTATATATCTCGAAAAGTATTAGTTTTTTTTAAAAAACTCAAGAATACTTTATTGTGTAGTATTAGATTCTACGCCCAAAAATCTTATTTTAATTGAAAACGTTAAAAGTTATGACAGAAAAACTGAGATTAAGTTTATATTTACAAACTTTTTGTTTGACCCTGTATATCTCGAAAAGTATCAGTTCTTTTGAAAAAACTCAAGAATACTTATTTATGTAAAATTAAATTTTACGTCAAAAAATGTTAAAAACCCTCATTTTAATTAAAAACTTTAAAAGTTATGACAGAAAAACTAAGATCAAATTTATATTTACAAACTTTTTGTTTGACCCTATATATCTCGAAAAGTATTAGTTTTTTTGAAAAAATTCAAGAATACTTTTTTGTGTAATATTAAATTCTACATCAAAAAATCTTATTTTATTTAAAAACGTTAAAAGTTATGACAGAAAAACTGAGATTAAATTTATATTTACAAACTTTTTGTTTGGCCCTGTATATCTCCAAAAGTATCAGTTCTTTTAAAAAAACTCAGGATTAAAAACTTTAAAAGTTATGACAAAAAAACTAAGATCAAATTTATATTTACAAACTTTTTGTTTGACCCTATATATCTCGAAAAGTATTAGTTTTTTTGAAAAAACTCAAAAATGCTTTTTTGTGTGATATTAGATTCTTCATCAAAATTACATCAAAACCCTCATTTTAATTAAAAACTTTTAAAGTTATGACAGAAAAACTAAGATCAAATTTATATTTACAAACTTTTTGTTTGAAACTATATATCTCGAAAAGTATTAGTTTTTTTGAAAAAAATTAGACATACTTTTTTGTGTAATATTAAATTTTACATCAAAAAATCTTATTTTAATTAAAAACGTTAAAAGTTATGACGGAAAAACTGAGATTAAATTTATATTTACAAACTTTTTGTTTGACCCTGTATATCTCGAAAAGTATCAGTTTTTTTGTAAAAACTCAAGAATAATTTTTTATGTAAAATTAAATTTTACATCAAAAAATGTTAAAAAACCTCTTTTTAATTAAAAACTCAAAAGATATGACAGAAAAACTAAGATCAAATTTATATTTAAAAACTTTTTGTTTGACCCTGTATATCTCGAAAAATACCAGTTTTTTTGAAAAAACTCAGGAATACTTTTTTATGTTAAATTAAATTTTACGTTAAAAAACGTTAAAAAACCTCATTTTAATTTAAAACTTTAAAAGTTATGACAAAAAAACTAAGATCAAATTTATATTTACAAACTTTTTGTTTAACCCTATATATCTCGAAAAATATCAGTTTTTTTTTAAAAACTTAAGAATACTTTTTTATGTAAAATTAAATTTTACATAAAAAAAATCCAAAAAATCTTATTTTAATTAAAAACTTTAAAAGTTATGACCGAAAAACTGAGATCAAATTTATGTTTACAAACTTTTTGTTTGACCCTATATATCTCGAAAAGTATTAGTTTTTTTGAAAAAACTTTAAAATACTTTTTTGTGTAAAATTAAATTTTACATCAAAAAACCCCAAAAAATCTCATTTAATTAAAAACTTTAAAAGTTATCAAATTTATATTTACAAACTTTTTGTTTGACCCTATATATCTCGAAAAGTATTAGTTTTTTTGAAAAAACTGAAGAATACTTTTTTGTATAAAATTAAATTCTACATAAAAAAACATCAAAAAATCTTATTTTAATTAAAAACGTTAAAAGTTATGACAAAAAAACTCAGATCAAATTTATATTTACAAACTTTTTGTTTGACCCTATATATCTCGAAAAGTATTAGTTTTAAAAAAAAAACTTAAAAATACTTTTTTGTGTATATTAAATTCTACATCAAAAACCATCACAAAATCTTATTTTTATTCAAAACGTTAAAACTTATAACAGAAAAACTGAGATCAAATTTATATTTACAAATTTTTTGTTTGACCCTATATAGCTCGAAAAGTATTAGTTTTTTTGAAAAAACTTAAGAATACTTTTTTGTGTTATATTAAATTCTAGATAAAAAAACATTAAAAAAATCTCATTTTAATTAAAAACGTTAAAAGTTATGACAGAAAAACTGAGATTAAATTTATATTTACAAAATTTTTGTTTGACCCTGTATATTTCAAAAAGTATCAGTTTTCTTGGAAAAACTGAAGATTACTTTTTTATGTAGAAATAAATTTTACATTAAAAAACCCCAAAAAATCTCATTTTAATTACAAACTTTAAAAGTTATGATAGAAAAACTGAGATCAAATTTATATTTACAAACTTTTTGTTTAACCCTATATATCTTAAAAAGTATTAGTTTTTTTGAAAAAACTCAAAAACACTTTTTTGTGTAATATTAGATTCTACATCCAAAAATATTATTTTAATTAATAACGTTAAAAGTTATGACAGAAAAACTAAGATTAAATTTATATTTAAAAACTTTTTGTTTGACCCTGTATATCTCGAAAAGTGTCAGTTCTTTCGAAAAAACTGAGGAATACTTATTTATGTAAAATTAAATTTTACATTAAAGAACCCCAAAAAATCTCATTTTAATTAAAAACTTTAAAAGTTATGACAGTAAAACTGAGATCAAATTTATATTTACAAACTTTCTGTTTGACCCTATATATCTCGAAAAGTATTAGTTTTTTTTAAAAAACTTAGGAATACTTTTTTGTGTTATATTAAATTCTAGATAAAAAAACATTAAAAAAATCTAATTTTCATTAAAAACGTTAAAAGTTATGACAGAAAAACTGAGATTAAATTTATATTTACAAACTTTTTGTTTGACCCTGTATATCTCCAAAAGTATCAGTTCTTTCGAAAAAACTGAGGAATACTTATTTATGTAAAATTAAATTTTACATTAAAGAACCGAAAAAAAATTTATTTTAATTAAAAACTTTAAAAGTTATGACAGTAAAACTGAGATCAAATTTATATTTACAAACTTTCTGTTTGACCCTATATATCTCAAAAAGTATTAGTTTTTTTTTTAAAAACTTAGGAATACTTTTTTGTGTAATATTAAATTCTACATCAAAAAATCTTATTTTAATTAAAAACGTTAAAAGTTATGACAGAAAAACTGAGATTAAATTTATATTTACAAACTTTTTGTTTGACCCTGTATATCTCCAAAAGTATTAGTTCTTTAAAAAAAACTCAAGAATACCTATTTATGTAAAATTAAATTCTACAGAAAAAAACATCAAAATCTTATTTTTATTAAAAATGTTAAAAGTTATGACAGTAAAACTGAGATCAAATTTATATTTACAAACTTTCTGTTTGACCCTATATATCTCGAAAAGTATTAGTTTTTTTAAAAAAACTTAAGAAAAATTTTTTTTGTGTAATATTAAATTCTACATAAAAAAACATAAAAAAATCTTATTTATATTAAAAACGGTAAAAGTTATAACAGAAAAATTAAGATCAAATTTATATTTACAAACTTTTTGTTTGACCCTGTATATCTCGAAAAGTATCAGTTCTTTTGAAAAAACTCAAGAATACTTATTTATGTAAATTTAACATCAAAAAACGTTAAAAAACCTCTTTTTAATTAAAAACTTTAAAAGATATGACAGAAAAACTAAGATCAAATTTATATTTACAAACTTTTTGTTTGACCCTGTATATCTCGGAAAGTATCAGTTTTTTTTGAAAAAACTCAGGAATACTTTTTTATGTAAAATTAAATTTTACATCAAAAAACCCCAAAAAATCTCATTTTAATTAAAAACTTTAAAAGTTATGACAGAAAAACTGAGATCAAATTTATATTTACAAACTTTTTTTTGACCCTATATATCTCGAAAAGTATTAGTTTTTTTTTAAAAACTCAGGAATACTTTATTGTGTAGTATTAGATTCTACGCCCAAAAATCTTATTTTAATTGAAAACGTTAAAAGTTATGACAGAAAAACTGAGATTAAGTTTATATTTACAAACTTTTTGTTTGACCCTGTATATCTCGAAAAGTATCAGTTCTTTTGAAAAAACTCAAGAATACTTATTTATGTAAAATTAAATTTTACGTCAAAAAATGTTAAAAACCCTCATTTTAATTAAAAACTTTAAAAGTTATGACAGAAAAACTAAGATCAAATTTATATTTACAAACTTTTTGTTTGACCCTATATATCTCGAAAAGTATTAGTTTTTTTGAAAAAATTCAGGAATACTTTTTTGTGTAATATTAAATTCTACATCAAAAAATCTTATTTTATTTAAAAACGTTAAAAGTTATGACAGAAAAACTGAGATTAAATTTATATTTACAAACTTTTTGTTTGGCCCTGTATATCTCCAAAAGTATCAGTTCTTTTAAAAAAACTCAGGAATACTTATTTATGTAAAATTAAGTTCTACATTAAAAAACATCAAAAAATCTAATTTTAATTTAAAACTTTAAAAGATATGACAGAAAAACTAAGATCAAATTTATATTTACAAACTTTTTGTTTGACCCTGTATATCTCGAAAAGTACCAGTTTTTTTAAAAAAACTCAGGATTAAAAACTTTAAAAGTTATGACAAAAAAACTAAGATCAAATTTATATTTACAAACTTTTTGTTTGACCCTGTATATCTCGAAAAGTATCAGTTTTTTTTGAAAAAACTCAAGAATACTTTTTTATGTAAAATTAAATTTTACATCAAAAAACCTCAAAAAATCTCATTTTAATTAAAAACTTTAAAAGTTATGACAGAAAAACTGAGATTAAATTTATATTTACAAACTTTTTGTTTGGCCCTGTATATCTCGAAAAGTATTAGTTTTTTTGAAAAAATTCAGGAATACTTTTTTGTGTAATATTAAATTCTACATCAAAAAATCTTATTTTATTTAAAAACGTTAAAAGTTATGACAGAAAAACTGAGATTAAATTTATATTTACAAACTTTTTGTTTGACCCTGTATATCTCGAAAAGTATCAGTTCTTTTGAAAAAACTCAAGAATACTTATTTATGTAAAATTAAATTTTACGTCAAAAAATGTTAAAAACCCTCATTTTAATTTAAAACTTTAAAAGTTATGACAGAAAAACTAAGATCAAATTTATATTTACAAACTTTTTGTTTGACCCTATATATCTCGAAAAGTATTAGTTTTTTTGAAAAAATTCAGGAATACTTTTTTGTGTAATATTAAATTCTACATCAAAAAATCTTATTTTATTTAAAAACGTTAAAAGTTATGACAGAAAAACTGAGATTAAATTTATATTTACAAACTTTTTGTTTGGCCCTGTATATCTCCAAAAGTATCAGTTCTTTTAAAAAAACTCAGGAATACTTATTTATGTAAAATTAAGTTCTACATTAAAAAACATCAAAAAATCTAATTTTAATTTAAAACTTTAAAAGATATGACAGAAAAACTAAGATCAAATTTATATTTACAAACTTTTTGTTTGACCCTGTATATCTCGAAAAGTACCAGTTTTTTTAAAAAAACTCAGGATTAAAAACTTTAAAAGTTATGACAAAAAAACTAAGATCAAATTTATATTTACAACCTTTTTGTTTGACCCTATATATCTCGAAAAGTATTAGTTTTTTTGAAAAAACTCAAAAATGCTTTTTTGTGTGATATTAGATTCTTCATCAAAATTACATAAAAACCCTCATTTTAATTAAAAACTTTTAAAGTTATGACAGAAAAACTAAGATCAAATTTATATTTACAAACTTTTTGTTTGAAACTATATATCTCGAAAAGTATTAGTTTTTTTGAAAAAACTTAGACATACTTTTTTGTGTAATATTAAATTTTACATCAAAAAATCTTATTTTAATTAAAAACGTTAAAAGTTATGACGGAAAAACTGAGATTAAATTTATATTTACAAACTTTTTGTTTGACCCTGTATATCTCGAAAAGTATCAGTTTTTTTGTAAAAACTCAAGAATAATTTTTTATGTAAAATTAAATTTTACATCAAAAAATGTTAAAAAAACTCTTTTTAATTAAAAACTTTAAAAGATATGACAGAAAAACTAAGATCAAATTTATATTTAAAAACTTTTTGTTTGACCCTGTATATCTCGAAAAATACCAGTTTTTTTGAAAAAACTCAGGAATACTTTTTTATGTTAAATTAAATTTTACGTTAAAAAACGTTAAAAAACCTCATTTTAATTTAAAACTTTAAAAGTTATGACAAAAAAACTAAGATCAAATTTATATTTACAAACTTTTTGTTTAACCCTATATATCTCGAAAAATATCAGTTTTTTTTAAAAAACTTAAGAACACTTTTTTATGTAAAATTAAATTTTACATAAAAAAAATCCAAAAAATCTTATTTTAATTAAAAACTTTAAAAGTTATGACCGAAAAACTGAGATCAAATTTATGTTTACAAACTTTTTGTTTGACCCTATATATCTCGAAAAGTATTAGTTTTTTTGAAAAAACTTTAAAATACTTTTTTGTGTAAAATTAAATTTTACATCAAAAAACCCCAAAAAATCTCATTTAATTAAAAACTTTAAAAGTTATCAAATTTATATTTACAAACTTTTTGTTTGACCCTATATATCTCGAAAAGTATTAGTTTTTTTGAAAAAACTGAGGAATACTTTTTTGTGTAAAATTTAATTTTACATAAAAAAACATCAAAAAATCTTATTTTAATTAAAAACGTTAAAAGTTATGACAAAAAAACTCAGATCAAATTTATATTTACAAACTTTTTGTTTGACCCTATATATCTCGAAAAGTATTAGTTTTTAAAAAAAAACTTAAAAATACTTTTTTGTGTATATTAAATTCTACATCAAAAAACATCACAAAATCTTATTTTTATTCAAAACGTTAAAACTTATAACAGAAAAACTGAGATCAAATTTATATTTACAAATTTTTTGTTTGACCCTATATAGCTCGAAAAGTATTAGTTTTTTTGAAAAAACTTAAGAATACTTTTTTGTGTTATATTAAATTCTAGATAAAAAAACATTAAAAAAATCTTATTTTAATTAAAAACGTTAAAAGTTATGACAGAAAAACTGAGATTAAATTTATATTTACAAAATTTTTGTTTGACCCTGTATATTTCAAAAAGTATCAGTTTTCTTGGAAAAACTGAAGATTACTTTTTTATGTAGAAATAAATTTTACATTAAAAAACCCCAAAAAATCTCATTTTAATTACAAACTTTAAAAGTTATGATAGAAAAACTGAGATCAAATTTATATTTACAAACTTTTTGTTTAACCCTATATATCTTAAAAAGTATTAGTTTTTTTGAAAAAACTCAAAAACACTTTTTTGTGTAATATTAGATTCTACATCCAAAAATATTATTTTAATTAATAACGTTAAAAGTTATGACAGAAAAACTAAGATTAAATTTATGTTTAAAAACTTTTTGTTTGACCCTGTATATCTCGAAAAGTGTCAGTTCTTTCAAAAAAACTGAGGAATACTTATTTATGTAAAATTAAATTTTACATTAAAGAACCCCAAAAAATCTCATTTTAATTAAAAACTTTAAAAGTTATGACAGTAAAACTGAGATCAAATTTATATTTACAAACTTTCTGTTTGACCCTATATATCTCGAAAAGTATTAGTTTTTTTTAAAAACCTTAGGAATACTTTTTTGTGTTATATTAAATTCTAGATAAAAAAACATTAAAAAAATCTTATTTTAATTAAAAACGTTAAAAGTTATGACAGAAAAACTGAGATTAAATTTATATTTA
This sequence comes from Altica lythri, assembly GCA_964028335.1. Classification (NCBI taxonomy): domain Eukaryota; kingdom Metazoa; phylum Arthropoda; class Insecta; order Coleoptera; family Chrysomelidae; genus Altica; species Altica lythri. The sequence goes on along the minus strand of CAXIIO010000711.1, from coordinate 57,898 downwards.
CAAACTTTTTGTTTGACCCTGTATATCTCCAAAAGTATCAGTTCTTTCGAAAAAACTGAGGAATACTTATTTATGTAAAATTAAATTTTACATTAAAGAACCGAAAAAAAATTTATTTTAATTAAAAACTTTAAAAGTTATGACAGTAAAACTGAGATCAAATTTATATTTACAAACTTTCTGTTTGACCCTATATATCTCAAAAAGTATTAGTTTTTTTTTTAAAAACTTAGGAATACTTTTTTGTGTAATATTAAATTCTACATCAAAAAATCTTATTTTAATTAAAAACGTTAAAAGTTATGACAGAAAAACTGAGATTAAATTTATATTTACAAACTTTTTGTTTGACCCTGTATATCTCCAAAAGTATTAGTTCTTTAAAAAAAACTCAAGAATACCTATTTATGTAAAATTAAATTCTACAGAAAAAAACATCAAAAAATCTTATTTTTATTCAAAATGTTAAAAGTTATGACAGTAAAACTGAGATCAAATTTATATTTACAAACTTTCTGTTTGACCCTATATATCTCGAGAAGTATTAGTTTTTTTAAAAAAACTTAGGAATACTTTTTTGTGTAATATTAAATTCTACATCAAAAAATCCTATTTTAATTAAAAACGTTAAAAGTTATGACAGAAAAACTGAGATTAAATTTATATATACAAACCTTTTGTTTGACCCTATATATCTCGAAAAGTATCAGTTTTTTTGAAAAAACTCAAGAACAATTTTTTATTTAGAATTAAATTTTACATCAAAAAAACCAAAAAAATCTCATTTTAATTAAAAACTTTAAAATTTATGACAGAAAAACTGAGATCAAATTTATATTTACAAACTTTTTGTTTGACCCTATATATCTCGAAAAATATTAGTTTTTTTGAAAAAATTCAAGAATATTTTTTTGTGTAGTATTAGATTCTACATCGAAAAATCTTATTTTAATTAAAAACGTTAAAAGTTGTGACAGAAAATCTGATATTAAGTTTATATTTACAAACTTTTTGTTTGACCCTATATATCTCGAAAAGTATTAGTTTTTTTAAAAAAACTTAAGAAAAATTTTTTTTGTGTAATATTAAATTCTACATAAAAAAACATAAAAAAATCTTATTTATATTAAAAACGGTAAAAGTTATAACAGAAAAATTAAGATCAAATTTATATTTACAAACTTTTTGTTTGACCCTATATAACTCGAAAAGTATTAGTTTTCTTGAAAAAAACTTTAAAACACTTTTTTGTGTAATATTTAATTCTACATCAAAAAACATCAAAACATCTTATTTTAATTAAAAACATTAAAAGTTATGACCGAAAAACTGAGATAAAATTTATATTTACAAACTTTTTGTTTGACCCTGTATATCTCGAAAAGTATCAGTTTTTTTGAAAAAAAACTCAGGAATACTTTTTTATGTAAAATTAAATTTTACATCAAAAAACCCCAAAGAATCTTATTTTAATTAAAAACTTTAAAAGTTATGAAAGAAAAACTGAGATCAAATTTATATTTACAAACTTTTTGTTTGACCCTATATATCTAGAAAAGTATTAGTTTTTTTGAAAAAACTCAAGAATACTTATTTATGTAAAATTAAATTCTACATGAAAAAACATCAAAAAATCTTATTTTAATTAAAAACGTTAAAAGTTATGACAGAAAAACTGAGATTAAATTTATATTTACAAACTTTTTGTTTGACCCTGTATATCTCGAAAAGTATCAGTTCTTTTAAAAAAACTCAGGAATACTTTTTTATGTAAAATTAAATTTTACAATAAAAAACGTTAAAAAACCTCATTTTATTTAAAAACTTTAAAAGTTATGACAGAAAAACTAAGATCAAATTTATATTTACAAACTTTTTGTTTGACCCTGTATATCTCGAAAAGTATTTGTTTTTTTAAAAAAACTCAGGAATACTTTTTTATGTAAAATTAAATTTTACATAAAAAAACCCCAAAAAATCTTATTTTAATTAAAAACTTTAAAAGTTATGACAGAAAAACTGAGATCAAATTTATATTTACAAATTTTTTGTTTGACCCTATATATCTCGAAAAGTATTAGTTTTTTTAAAAAAAATTCAGGAATACTTTTTTGTGTAATATTAAATTCTACATCAAAAAATCTTATTTTAATTAAAAACGTTAAAAGTTAAGACAGAAAAACTGAGATTACATTTATATTTACAAACTTTTTGTTTGACCCTGTATATTTCAAAAAGTATCAGTTTTCTTGGAAAAACTGAAGATTACTTTTTTATGTAGAAATAAATTTTACATTAAAAAACCCCAAAAAATCTTTTTGTTTGACCCTATATATCTCGAAAAGTATTAGTTTTTTTAAAAAAACTTAGGAATACTTTTTTGTGTAATATTAAATTCTACATAAAAAAACATTAAAAAATCTTATTTATATTAAAAACGGTAAAAGTTATAACAGAAAAATTAAGATCAAATTTATATTTACAAACTTTTTGTTTGACCCTGTATATCTCGAAAAGTATCAGTTTTTTTAAAAAAACTCAGGAATACCTTTTTATGTATAATTAAATTTTACATCAAAAAACCCCAAAAAATCTCATTTTATTTAAAAACTTTAAAAGTTATGACAGAAAAAATAAGATCAAATTTATAATTACAAACTTTTTGTTTGACCCTATATATCTCGAAAAGTATCAGTTTTTTTGAAAAAACTCAGGAACACTTTTTTATGTAAAATTAAATTTTACAATAAAAAACGTTAAAAAACCATATTTTAATTAAAAACTTTAAAATTTATGACGGAAAAACTGAGATCAAATTTATATTTACAAACTTTTTGTTTGACCCTATATGTCTCGAAAAGTATTAGTTTTTTTGAAAAAACTTAAGAATACTTTTCTGTGTAATATTAAATTCTTCATCAAAAAACCCCAAAAAATCTCATTTTAATTAAAATTTTTAAAAGTTATGACAGAAAAACTGAGATCAAATTTATATTTACAAACTTTTTGTTTGACCCTATATATCTCGAAAAGTATAAGTTTTTTTGAAAAAATTCAGGAATACTTTTTTGTGTAATATTAAATTTTACATCAAAAAAATCTTATTTTAATTAAAAACGTTAAAAGTAATGACAGAAAAACTGAGATAAAATTTATATTTACAAACTTTTTGTTTGACCCTATATATCTCGAAAAGTATAATTTTTTTTGAAAAAACTCAGGAACACTTTTTTATGTAAAATTAAATTTTACAATAAAAAACGTTAAAAAACCTTATTTTAATTAAAAACTTTAAAATTTATGACAGAAAAACTGAGATCAAATTTATATTTACAAACTTTTTGTTTGACCCTATATATCTCGAAAAGTATTAGTTTTTTTAAAAAAACTTAAGAATACTTTTTTGTGTAATATTAAATTCTACATTAAAGAACATCAAAAAATTGTATTTTAATTAAAAACGTTAAAAGTTATGACAGAAAAACTAAGATTAAATTTATATTTACAAACTTTTTGTTTGACCCTATATAACTCGAAAAGTATTAGTTTTCTTGAAAAAAACTTTAAAACACTTTTTTGTGTAATATTTAATTCTACATCAAAAAACATCAAAACATCTTATTTTAATTAAAAACATTAAAAGTTATGACCGAAAAACTGAGATAAAATTTATATTTACAAACTTTTTGTTTGACCCTGTATATCTCGAAAAGTATCAGTTTTTTTGAAAAAAAACTCAGGAATACTTTTTTATGTAAAATTAAATTTTACATCAAAAAACCCCAAAAAATCTTATTTTAATTAAAAACTTTAAAAGTTATGAAAGAAAAACTGAGATCAAATTTATATTTACAAACTTTTTGTTTGACCCTATATATCTAGAAAAGTATTAGTTTTTTTGAAAAAACTCAAGAATACTTATTTATGTAAAATTAAATTCTACATGAAAAAACATCAAAAAATCTTATTTTAATTAAAAACGTTAAAAGTTATGACAGAAAAACTGAGATTAAATTTATATTTACAAACTTTTTGTTTGACCCTGTATATCTCGAAAAGTATCAGTTCTTTTAAAAAAACTCAGGAATACTTTTTTATGTAAAATTAAATTTTACAATAAAAAACGTTAAAAAACCTTATTTTATTTAAAAACTTTAAAAGTTATGACAGAAAAACTAAGATCAAATTTATATTTACAAACTTTTTGTTTGACCCTATATATCTCGAAAAGTATTAGTTTTTTTGAAAAAACTTAGGAATACTTTTTTGTGTAATATTAAATTCTACATTAAAGAACATCAAAAAATTGTATTTTAATTAAAAACGTTAAAAGTTATGACAGAAAAACTAAGATTAAATTTATATTTACAAACTTTTTGTTTGACCCTGTATATCTCGAAAAGTATTTGTTTTTTTAAAAAAACTCAAGAATACTTTTTTATGTAAAATTAAATTTTACATAAAAAAAACCCAAAAAATCTTATTTTAATTAAAAACTTTAAAAGTTATGACAGAAAAACTGAGATCAAATTTATATTTACAAATTTTTTGTTTGACCCTATATATCTCGAAAAGTATTAGTTTTTTTAAAAAAAATTCAGGAATACTTTTTTGTGTAATATTAAATTCTACATCAAAAAATCTTATTTTAATTAAAAACGTTAAAAGTTAAGACAGAAAAACTGAGATTACATTTATATTTACAAACTTTTTGTTTGACCCTGTATATTTCAAAAAGTATCAGTTTTCTTGGAAAAACTGAAGATTACTTTTTTATGTAGAAATAAATTTTACATTAAAAAACCCCAAAAAATCTTTTTGTTTGACCCTATATATCTCGAAAAGTATTAGTTTTTTTAAAAAAACTTAGGAATACTTTTTTGTGTAATATTAAATTCTACATAAAAAAACATTAAAAAATCTTATTTATATTAAAAACGGTAAAAGTTATAACAGAAAAATTAAGATCAAATTTATATTTACAAACTTTTTGTTTGACCCTGTATATCTCGAAAAGTATCAGTTTTTTAAAAAAAACTCAGGAATACCTTTTTATGTATAATTAAATTTTACATCAAAAAACCCCAAAAAATCTCATTTTATTTAAAAACTTTAAAAGTTATGACAGAAAAACTAAGATCAAATTTATAATTACAAACTTTTTGTTTGACCCTATATATCTCGAAAAGTATCAGTTTTTTTGAAAAAACTCAGGAACACTTTTTTATGTAAAATTAAATTTTACAATAAAAAACGTTAAAAAAACATATTTTAATTAAAAACTTTAAAATTTATGACGGAAAAACTGAGATCAAATTTATATTTACAAACTTTTTGTTTGACCCTATATATCTCGAAAAGTATTAGTTTTTTTGAAAAAACTTAAGAATACTTTTCTGTGTAATATTAAATTCTTCATCAAAAAACCCCAAAAAATCTCATTTTAATTAAAATTTTTAAAAGTTATGACAGAAAAACTGAGATCAAATTTATATTTACAAACTTTTTGTTTGACCCTATATATCTCGAAAAGTATAAGTTTTTTTGAAAAAATTCAGGAATACTTTTTTGTGTAATATTAAATTTTACATCAAAAAAATCTTATTTGAATTAAAAACGTTAAAAGTAATGACAGAAAAACTGAGATAAAATTTATATTTACAAACTTTTTGTTTGACCCTATATATCTCGAAAAGTATCAGTTTTTTTGAAAAAACTCAGGAACACTTTTTTATGTAAAATTAAATTTTACAATAAAAAACGTTAAAAAACCTTATTTTAATTAAAAACTTTAAAATTTATGACAGAAAAACTGAGATCAAATTTATATTTACAAACTTTTTGTTTGACCCTATATATCTCGAAAAGTATTAGTTTTTTTGAAAAAACTTAAGAATACTTTTTTGTGTAATATTAAATTCTTCATCAAAAAACATCAAAAAATTGTATTTTAATTAAAAATGTTAAAAGTTATGACAGAAAAACTAAGATTAAATTTATATTTACAAACTTTTTGTTTGACCCTGTATATCTCGAAAAGTATTAGTTTTTTTAAAAAAAACTCAGGAATAGTTTTTTATGTAAAATTAAATTTTACATCAAAAAAACCCAAAAAATCTTATTTTAATTAAAAACGTTAAAAGTTATGACAGAAAAACTGAGATTAAGTTTATATTTACAAACTTTTTGTTTGACCCTGTATATCTCGAAAAGTATCAGTTCTTTTGAAAAAACTCACGAATACTTATTTATGTAAAATAAAATTTTACATAAAAAAACGTTAAAAAACCTCTTTTTAATTAAAAACTTTAAAAGATATGACAGAAAAACTAAGATCAAATTTATATTTACAAACTTTTTGTTTGACCCTGTATATCTCGAGAAGTACCAGTTTTTTTGAAAAAACTCAGGAATACTTTTTTATGTAAAATAAAATTTTACATTAAAAAACGTTAAAAAACCTCATTTTATTTAAAAACTTTAAAAGTTATGACAGAAAAACTAAGATCAAATTTATATTTACAAACTTTTTGTTTGACCCTATATATCTCGAAAAGTATTAGTTTTTGTGAAAAAACTTAAGAATACTTTTTTGTGTTATATTAAATTCTACATCAAATACCATCAAAAAATTGTATTTTAATTAAAAACTTTAAAAGTTATGACAGAAAAACTAAGATTAAATTTATATTTACAAACTTTTTATTTGACCCTGTATATCTCGAAAAGTATTAGTTTTTTTAAAAAAACTCAGGAATACTTTTTTATGTAAAATTAAATTTTACATCAAAAAACCCCAAAAAATCTCATTTTAATTAAAATTTTTAAAAGTTATGACAGAAAAACTGAGATCAAATTTATATTTACAAACTTTTTGTTTGACCCTATATATCTCGAAAAGCATTAGTTTTTTTGAAAAAATTCAGGAATACTTTTTTGTGTAATATTAAATTTTACATCAAAAAAATCTTATTTTAATTAAAAACGTTAAAAGTTATGACAGAAAAACTGAGATTAAATTTATATTTACAAACTTTTTGTTTGACCCTGTATATCTCGAAAAGTATCAGTTCTTTTGAAAAAACTCAGGAATACTTATTTATGTAAAATTAAAAAACATCAAAAAACATCAAAAAATATTATTTTAATTAAAAACGTTAAAAATAATGACAGAAAAACTGAGATAAAATTTATATTTGAAATTTTTTTGTTTGACCCTGTATATCTCGAAAAGTATCAGTTTTTTTAAAAAAACTCAGGAATACTTTTTTATGTAAAATTAAATTTTACATCAAAAAAACCCAAAAAATCTTATTTTAATTGAAAAAGGTAAAAGTTATGACAGAAAAACTGAGATTAAGTTTATATTTACAAACTTTTTGTTTGACCCTGTATATCTCGAAAAGTATCAGTTCTTTTGAAAAAACTCAAGAATACTTATTTATGTAAAATAAAATTTTACATCAAAAAACGTTAAAAAACCTCTTTTTAATTAGAAACTTTAAAAGATATGACAGAAAAACTAAGATCAAATTTATATTTACAAACTTTTTGTTTGACCCTGTATATCTCGAGAAGTACCAGTTTTTTTGAAAAAACTCAAGAATACTTTTTTATGTAAAATTAAATTTTCCATTAAAAAACGTTAAAAAACCTCATTTTATTTAAAAACTTTAAAAGTTATGACAGAAACACTAAAATCAAATTTATATTTACAAACTTTTTGTTTGTCCCTATATATCTCGAAAAGTATTACTTTTTTTGAAAAAACTTAAAAATACTTTTTTGTGTAGTATTACATTCTACATCAAAGAACATCAAAAAATTGTATTTTAATTAAAAAGGTTAAAAGTTATGACAGAAAAACTAAGATTAAATTTATATTTACAAACTTTTTGTTTGACCCTGTATATCTCGAAAAGTATTAGTTTTTTTGAAAAAATTCAGGAATACTTTTTTGTGTAATATTAAATTCTACATCAAAAAAATCTTATTTTAATTAAAAACGTTAAAAGTTATGACAGAAAAACTGAGATTAAAAAATTCAAAATCAAGGTTAAATTTATATTTACAAACTTTTTGTTTGACCCTGTATATCTCGAAAAGTATCAGTTCTTTTAAAAAAACTCAGGAATACTTATTTATGTAAAATTAAATTCTACATTAAAAAACATCAAAAAATCTTATTTTAATTAAAAACATTAAAAGTTATGACAGAAAATCTGAGATTAAATTTATATTTACAAACTTTTTGTTTGACCCTGTATATCTCGAAAAATATCAGTTTTTTTGAAAAAACTTAAGAATACTTTTTTATGTAAAATTAAATTTTACATTAATAAACGTTAAAAAACCTCATTTTATTTAAAAACTTTAAAAGTTATGACAGAAAAACTAAAATCAAATTTATATTTACAAACTTTTTGTTTGACCCTATATATCTCGAAAAGTATTACTTTTTTTGAAAAAACTTAAGAATACTTTTTTGTGTAGTATTAAATTCTACATCAAAGAACATCAAAAAATTGTATTTTAATTAAAAACGTTAAAAGTTATGACAGAAAAACTAAGATTAAATTTATATTTACAAACTTTTTGTTTGACCCTGTATATCTCGAAAAGTATTAGTTTTTTTGAAAAAATTCAGTAATACTTTTTTGTGTAATATTAAATTCTACATCAAAAAAATTGTATTTTAATTAAAAACGTTAAAAGTTATGACAGAAAAACTAAGGTTAAATTTATATTTACAAACTTTTTGTTTGACCCTGTATATCTCGAAAAGTATCAGTTCTTTTGAAAAAACTCAAAAATACTTGTTTATGTAAAATTAAATTCTACATTAAAAAACATCAAAAAATCTTATTTTAATTAAAAACATTAAAAGTTATGACAGAAAAACTGATATTAAATTTATATTTACAAACTTTTTGTTTGACCCTGTATATCTCGAAAAGTATCAGTTTTTTTGAAAAAACTCAAGAATACTTTTTTATGTAAAATTAAATTTTACATCAAAAACCGTTAAAAAACCTCATTTTAATTAAAAACTTTAAAAGTTATGACAGAAAAACTAAGATCAAATTTATAATTACAAACTTTTTGTTTGACCCTATTTATCTCGAAAAGTATTAGTTTTTTTAAAAAAACTTAAGAAAATTTTTTTTGTGTATCAGTTCTTTTGAAAAAACTCAAGAATACTTGTTTATGTAAAATTAAATTTTACATTAAAAAACGTTAAAAAACATCATTTTAATTAAAAACTTTAAAAGTTATGACAGTAAAACTAAGATCAAATTTATATTTCTAAACTTTTTGTTTGACCCTATATATCTCGAAAAGTGTTAGATTTTTTAAAAAAACTTAAGAATACTTTTTTGTGTAATATTAAATTCTACATAAAAAAGCATCAAAAAATCTTATTTTTATTAAAAACGGTAAAAGTTATAACAGAAAAACTAAGATCAAATTTATATTCACAAACTTTTTGGTTGACCCTATATATCTCGAAAAGTATTAGTTTTTTTGAAAAAACTCAGGAATACTTATTTATGTAAAATTAAAAAACATCAAAAAACATCAAAAAATCTTATTTTAATTAAAAACGTTAGAAGTTATGACAGAAAAACTGAGATAAAATTTATATTTAAATTTTTTTTGTTTGACCCTGTATATCTCGAATAGTATCAGTTTTTTTGAAAAAACTCAGGAATACTTTTTTATGTAAAATTAAATTGTACATCAAAAAAACCCAAAAAATCTTATTTTAATTAAAAACGTTAAAAGTTATGACAGAAAAACTGAGATTAAGTTTATATTTACAAACTTTTTGTTTGACCCTGTATATCTCGAAAAGTATCAGTTCTTTTGAAAAAACTCAAGAATACTTATTTATGTAAATTTAACATCAAAAAACGTTAAAAAACCTCTTTTTAATAAAAAACTTTAAAAGATATGACAGAAAAACTAAGATCAAATTTATATTTACAAACTTTTTGTTTGACCCTGTATATCTCGAAAAGTATCAGTTTTTTTTGAAAAAACTCAAGAATACTTTTTTATGTAAAATTAAATTTTACATCAAAAAACCCCAAAAAATCTCATTTTAATTAAAAACTTTAAAAGTTATGACAGAAAAACTGAGATCAAATTTATATTTACAAACTTTTTTTTGACCCTATATATCTCGAAAAGTATTAGTTTTTTTTAAAAAACTCAAGAATACTTTATTGTGTAGTATTAGATTCTACGCCCAAAAATCTTATTTTAATTGAAAACGTTAAAAGTTATGACAGAAAAACTGAGATTAAGTTTATATTTACAAACTTTTTGTTTGACCCTGTATATCTCGAAAAGTATCAGTTCTTTTGAAAAAACTCAAGAATACTTATTTATGTAAAATTAAATTTTACGTCAAAAAATGTTAAAAACCCTCATTTTAATTAAAAAGTTTAAAAGTTATGACAGAAAAACTAAGATCAAATTGATATTTACAAACTTTTTGTTTGACCCTATATATCTCGAAAAGTATTAGTTTTTTTGAAAAAATTCAGGAATACTTTTTTGTGTAATATTAAATTCTACATCAAAAAATCTTATTTTATTTAAAAACGTTAAAAGTTATGACAGAAAAACTGAGATGAAATTTATATTTACAAACTTTTTGTTTGGCCCTGTATATCTCCAAAAGTATCAGTTCTTTTAAAAAAACTCAGAAATACTTATTTATGTAAAATTAAGTTCTACATTAAAAAACATCAGAAAATCTAATTTTAATTTAAAACTTTAAAAGATATGACAGAAAAACTAAGATCAAATTTATATTTACAAACTTTTTGTTTGACCCTGTATATCTCGAAAAGTACCAGTTTTTTTAAAAAAACTCAGGATTAATAACTTTAAAAGTTATGACAAAAAAACTAAGATCAAATTTATATTTACAAACTTTTTGTTTGACCCTATATATCTCGAAAAGTATTAGTTTTTTTGAAAAAACTCAAAAATGCTTTTTTGTGTGATATTAGATTCTTCATCAAAATTACATCAAAACCCTCATTTTAATTAAAAACTTTTAAAGTTATGACAGTAAAACTAAGATCAAATTTATATTTACAAACTTTTTGTTTGAAACTATATATCTCGAAAAGTATTAGTTTTTTTGAAAAAACTTAGACATACTTTTTTGTGTAATATTAAATTTTACATCAAAAAATCTTATTTTAATTAAAAACGTTAAAAGTTATGACGGAAAAACTGAGATTAAATTTATATTTACAAACTTTTTGTTTGACCCTGTATATCTCGAAAAGTATCAGTTTTTTTGTAAAAACTCAAGAATAATTTTTTATGTAAAATTAAATTTTACATCAAAAAATGTTAAAAAACCTCTTTTTAATTAAAAACTTTAAAAGATATGACAGAAAAACTAAGACCAAATTTATATTTAAAAACTTTTTGTTTGACCCTGTATATCTCGAAAAATACCAGTTTTTTTGAAAAAACTCAGAAATACTTTTTTATGTTAAATTAAATTTTACGTTAAAAAACGTTAAAAAACCTCATTTTAATTTAAAACTTTAAAAGTTATGACAAAAAAACTAAGATCAAATTTATATTTACAAACTTTTTGTTTAACCCTATATATCTCGAAAAATATCAGTTTTTTTTAAAAAACTTAAGAATACTTTTTTATGTAAAATTAAATTTTACATAAAAAAAATCCAAAAAATCTTATTTTAATTAAAAACTTTAAAAGTTATGACAGAAAAACTAAGATCAAATTTATGTTTACAAACTTTTTGTTTGACCCTATATATCTCGAAAAGTATTAGTTTTTTTGAAAAAACTGAAGAATACTTTTTTGTGTAAAATTTAATTTTACATAAAAAAACATCAAAAAATCTTATTTTAATTAAAAACGTTAAAAGTTATGACAAAAAAACTCAGATCAAATTTATATTTACAAACTTTTTGTTTGACCCTATATATCTCGAAAAGTATTAGTTTTTAAAAAAAAACTTAAAAATACTTTTTTGTGTATATTAAATTCTACATCAAAAAACATCACAAAATCTTATTTTTATTCAAAACGTTAAAACTTATAACAGAAAAACTGAGATCAAATTTATATTTACAAATTTTTTGTTTGACCCTATATAGCTCGAAAAGTATTAGTTTTTTTGAAAAAACTTAAGAATACTTTTTTGTGTTATATTAAATTCTAGATAAAAAAACATTAAAAAAATCTTATTTTAATTAAAAACATTAAAAGTTATGACAGAAAAACTGAGATTAAATTTATATTTACAAAATTTTTGTTTGACCCTGTATATTTCAAAAAGTATCAGTTTTCTTGGAAAAACTGAAGATTACTTTTTTATGTAGAAATAAATTTTACATTAAAAAACCCCAAAAAATCTCATTTTAATTACAAACTTTAAAAGTTATGATAGAAAAACTGAGATCAAATTTATATTTACAAACTTTTTGTTTAACCCTATATATCTTAAAAAGTATTAGTTTTTTTGAAAAAACTCAAAAACACTTTTTTGTGTAATATTAGATTCTACATCCATAAATATTATTTTAATTAATAACGTTAAAAGTTATGACAGAAAAACTAAGATTAAATTTATATTTAAAAACTTTTTGTTTGACCCTGTATATCTCGAAAAGTGTCAGTTCTTTCGAAAAAACTGAGAAATACTTATTTATGTAAAATTAAATTTTACATTAAAGAACCCCAAAAAATCTCATTTTAATTAAAAACTTTAAAAGTTATGACAGTAAAACTGAGATCAAATTTATATTTACAAACTTTCTGTTTGACCCTATATATCTCGAAAAGTATTAGTTTTTTTTAAAAAACTTAAGAATACTTTTTTGTGTAATATTAAATTCTACATCAAAAAATCTTATTTTAATTAAAAACGTTAAAAGCTATGACAGAAAAACTGAGATTAAATTTATATTTACAAACTTTTTCTTTGACCCTGTATATCTCCAAAAGTATCAGTTCTTTTAAAAAAACTCAGAGATACTTATTTATGTAAAATTAAATTCTACATAAAAAAACATCAAAAAATCTTATTTTTATTAAAAATGTTAAAAGTTATAACAGAAAAACTAAGATCAAATTTATATTTACAAACTTTTTGTTTAACCCTATATATCTCGAAAAGTATCAGTTTTTTTGAAAAAACTCAAGAATAATTTTTTATGTAAAATTAAATTTTACATCAAACAAACCCAAAAAATCTTATTTTAATTAAAAACGTTAAAAGTTATGACAGAAAAACTGAAATTAAGTTTATATTTACAAACTTTTTGTTTGACCCTGTATATCTCAAAAAGTATCAGTTCTTTTGAAAAAAATTAGGAACACTTATTTATGTAAAATTAAATTTTACATCAAAAAACGTTAAAAAACCTCTTTTTAATTAAAAACTTTAAAAGATATGATAGAAAAACTAAGATCAAATTTATATTTACACACTTTTTGTTTGACCCTGTATATCTCGAGAAGTACCAGTTTTTTTGAAAAAACTCAAGAATACTTTTTTATGTAAAATTAAATTTTACATTAAAAAACGTTAAAAAACCTCATTTTATTTAAAAACTTTAAAAGTTATGACAGAAAAACTAAGATCAAATTTATATTTACAAACTTTTTGTTTGACCCTATATATCTCGAAAAGTATTAGTTTTTTTGAAAAAACTTAAGAATACTTTTTTGTGTAATATTAAATTCTACATCAAAGAACATCAAAAAATTGTATGTTAATTAAAAACGTTAAAAGTTATGACAGAAAAACTAAGATTAAATTTATATTTACAAACTTTTTGTTTGACCCTGTATATCTCGAAAAGTATTAGTTTTTTTAAAAAAACTCAGGAATACTTTTTTATGTAAAATTAAATTTTACATCAAAAAACCCCAAAAAATCTCATTTTAATTAAAAACTTTAACAGTTATGACAGAAAAACTGACATCAAATTTATATTTACAAACTTTTTGTTTGACCCTGTATATTTCAAAAAGTATCAGCTTTCTTGGAAAAACTGAAGATTACTTTTTTATGTAGAAATAAATTTTACATTAAAAAACCCTAAAAAATCTTATTTTAATTACAAACTTTAAAAGTTATGATAGAAAAACTGAGATCCAATTTATATTTACAAACTTTTTGTTTAACCCTATATATCTCAAAAAGTATTAGTTTTTTTGAAAAAACTCAAGAATACTTTTTTGTAAAATATTAGATTCTACATCCAAAAATATTATTTTAATTAAAAACGTGAAAAGTTATGACAGAAAAACTGAGATTAAATTTATATTTAAAAACTTTTTGTTTGACCCTGTATATCTCGAAAAGTGTCAGTTCTTTCGAAAAAACTGAGGAATACTTATTTATGTAAAATTAAATTTTACATTAAAGAACCCCAAAAAATCTTATTTTAATTAAAACCTTTAAAAGTTATGACAGTAAAACTGAGATCAAATTTATATTTACAAACTTTCTGCTTGACCCTATATATCTCGAAAAGTATTAGTTTTTTTTAAAAAAACTTAGGAATACTTTTTTGTGTAATATTAAATTCTACATCAAAAAATCTTATTTTAATTAAAAACGTTAAAAGTTATGACAGAAAAACTGAGATTAAGTTTATATTTACAAACTTTTTGTTTGACCCTGTATATCTCGAAAAGTATCAGTTCTTTTGAAAAAACTCAAGAATACTTATTTATGTAAATTTAACATCAAAAAACGTTAAAAAACCTCTTTTTAATAAAAAACTTTAAAAGATATGACAGAAAAACTAAGATCAAATTTATATTTACAAACTTTTTGTTTGACCCTGTATATCTCGAAAAGTATCAGTTTTTTTTGAAAAAACTCAAGAATACTTTTTTATGTAAAATTAAATTTTACATCAAAAAACCCCAAAAAATCTCATTTTAATTAAAAACTTTAAAAGTTATGACAGAAAAACTGAGATCAAATTTATATTTACAAACTTTTTTTTGACCCTATATATCTCGAAAAGTATTAGTTTTTTTTAAAAAACTCAAGAATACTTTATTGTGTAGTATTAGATTCTACGCCCAAAAATCTTATTTTAATTGAAAACGTTAAAAGTTATGACAGAAAAACTGAGATTAAGTTTATATTTACAAACTTTTTGTTTGACCCTGTATATCTCGAAAAGTATCAGTTCTTTTGAAAAAACTCAAGAATACTTATTTATGTAAAATTAAATTTTACGTCAAAAAATGTTAAAAACCCTCATTTTAAATAAAAAGTTTAAAAGTTATGACAGAAAAACTAAGATCAAATTTATATTTACAAACTTTTTGTTTGACCCTATATATCTCGAAAAGTATTAGTTTTTTTGAAAAAATTCAGGAATACTTTTTTGTGTAATATTAAATTCTACATCAAAAAATCTTATTTTATTTAAAAACGTTAAAAGTTATGACAGAAAAACTGAGATGAAATTTATATTTACAAACTTTTTGTTTGGCCCTGTATATCTCCAAAAGTATCAGTTCTTTTAAAAAAACTCAAAAATACTTATTTATGTAAAATTAAGTTCTACATTAAAAAACATCAAAAAATCTAATTTTAATTTAAAACTTTAAAAGATATGACAGAAAAACTAAGATCAAATTTATATTTACAAACTTTTTGTTTGACCCTGTATATCTCGAAAAGTACCAGTTTTTTTAAAAAAACTCAGGATTAAAAACTTTAAAAGTTATGACAAAAAAACTAAGATCAAATTTATATTTACAAACTTTTTGTTTGACCCTATATATCTCGAAAAGTATTAGTTTTTTTGAAAAAACTCAAAAATGCTTTTTTGTGTGATATTAGATTCTTCATCAAAATTACATCAAAACCCTCATTTTAATTAAAAACTTTTAAAGTTATGACAGTAAAACTAAGATCAAATTTATATTTACAAACTTTTTATTTGAAACTATATATCTCGAAAAGTATTAGTTTTTTTGAAAAAACTTAGACATACTTTTTTGTGTAATATTAAATTTTACATCAAAAAATCTTATTTTAATTAAAAACGTTAAAAGTTATGACGGAAAAACTGAGATTAAATTTATATTTACAAACTTTTTGTTTGACCCTGTATATCTCGAAAAGTATCAGTTTTTTTGTAAAAACTCAAGAATAATTTTTTATGTAAAATTAAATTTTACATCAAAAAATGTTAAAAAACCTCTTTTTAATTAAAAACTTTAAAAGATATGACAGAAAAACTAAGACCAAATTTATATTTAAAAACTTTTTGTTTGACCCTGTATATCTCGAAAAATACCAGTTTTTTTGAAAAAACTCAGAAATACTTTTTTATGTTAAATTAAATTTTACGTTAAAAAACGTTAAAAAACCTCATTTTAATTTAAAACTTTAAAAGTTATGACAAAAAAACTAAGATCAAATTTATATTTACAAACTTTTTGTTTAACCCTATATATCTCGAAAAATATCAGTTTTTTTTAAAAAACTTAAGAATACTTTTTTATGTAAAATTAAATTTTACATAAAAAAAATCCAAAAAATCTTATTTTAATTAAAAACTTTAAAAGTTATGACAGAAAAACTAAGATCAAATTTATGTTTACAAACTTTTTGTTTGACCCTATATATCTCGAAAAGTATTAGTTTTTTTGAAAAAACTGAAGAATACTTTTTTGTGTAAAATTTAATTTTACATAAAAAAACATCAAAAAATCTTATTTTAATTAAAAACGTTAAAAGTTATGACAAAAAAACTCAGATCAAATTTATATTTACAAACTTTTTGTTTGACCCTATATATCTCGAAAAGTATTAGTTTTTAAAAAAAAACTTAAAAATACTTTTTTGTGTATATTAAATTCTACATCAAAAAACATCACAAAATCTTATTTTTATTCAAAACGTTAAAACTTATAACAGAAAAACTGAGATCAAATTTATATTTACAAATTTTTTGTTTGACCCTATATAGCTCGAAAAGTATTAGTTTTTTTGAAAAAACTTAGGAATACTTTTTTGTGCTATATTAAATTCTAGATAAAAAAACATTAAAAAAATCTTATTTTAATTAAAAACATTAAAAGTTATGACAGAAAAACTGAGATTAAATTTATATTTACAAAATTTTTGTTTGACCCTGTATATTTCAAAAAGTATCAGTTTTCTTGGAAAAACTGAAGATTACTTTTTTATGTAGAAATAAATTTTACATTAAAAAACCCCAAAAAATCTCATTTTAATTACAAACTTTAAAAGTTATGATAGAAAAACTGAGATCAAATTTATATTTACAAACTTTTTGTTTAACCCTATATATCTTAAAAAGTATTAGTTTTTTTGAAAAAACTCAAAAACACTTTTTTGTGTAATATTAGATTCTACATCCATAAATATTATTTTAATTAATAACGTTAAAAGTTATGACAGAAAAACTAAGATTAAATTTATATTTAAAAACTTTTTGTTTGACCCTGTATATCTCGAAAAGTGTCAGTTCTTTCGAAAAAACTGAGAAATACTTATTTATGTAAAATTAAATTTTACATTAAAGAACCCCAAAAAATCTCATTTTAATTAAAAACTTTAAAAGTTATGACAGTAAAACTGAGATCAAATTTATATTTACAAACTTTCTGTTTGACCCTATATATCTCGAAAAGTATTAGTTTTTTTTAAAAAACTTAAGAATACTTTTTTGTGTAATATTAAATTCTACATCAAAAAATCTTATTTTAATTAAAAACGTTAAAAGCTATGACAGAAAAACTGAGATTAAATTTATATTTACAAACTTTTTCTTTGACCCTGTATATCTCCAAAAGTATCAGTTCTTTTAAAAAAACTCAAAGATACTTATTTATGTAAAATTAAATTCTACATAAAAAAACATCAAAAAATCTTATTTTTATTAAAAATGTTAAAAGTTATAACAGAAAAACTAAGATCAAATTTATATTTACAAACTTTTTGTTTAACCCTATATATCTCGAAAAGTATCAGTTTTTTTGAAAAAACTCAAGAATAATTTTTTATGTAAAATTAAAGTTTACATCAAACAAACCCAAAAAATCTTATTTTAATTAAAAACGTTAAAAGTTATGACAGAAAAACTGAAATTAAGTTTATATTTACAAACTTTTTGTTTGACCCTGTATATCTCAAAAAGTATCAGTTCTTTTGAAAAAAATTAGGAACACTTATTTATGTAAAATTAAATTTTACATCAAAAAACGTTAAAAAACCTCTTTTTAATTAAAAACTTTAAAAGATATGATAGAAAAACTAAGATCAAATTTATATTTACACACTTTTTGTTTGACCCTGTATATCTCGAGAAGTACCAGTTTTTTTGAAAAAACTCAAGAATACTTTTTTATGTAAAATTAAATTTTACATTAAAAAACGTTAAAAAACCTCATTTTATTTAAAAACTTTAAAAGTTATGACAGAAAAACTAAGATCAAATTTATATTTACAAACTTTTTGTTTGACCCTATATATCTCGAAAACTATTAGTTTTTTTGAAAAAACTTAAGAATACTTTTTTGTGTAATATTAAATTCTACATCAAAGAACATCAAAAAATTGTATGTTAATTAAAAACGTTAAAAGTTATGACAGAAAAACTAAGATTAAATTTATATTTACAAACTTTTTGTTTGACCCTGTATATCTCGAAAAGTATAAGTTTTTTTAAAAAAACTCAGGAATACTTTTTTATGTAAAATTAAATTTTACATCAAAAAAACCCGAAAAATCTCATTTTAATTAAAAACTTTAACAGTTATGACAGAAAAACTGACATCAAATTTATATTTACAAACTTTTTGTTTGACCCTGTATATTTCAAAAAGTATCAGCTTTCTTGGAAAAACTGAAGATTACTTTTTTATGTAGAAATAAATTTTACATTAAAAAACCCTAAAAAATCTTATTTTAATTACAAACTTTAAAAGTTATGATAGAAAAACTGAGATCCAATTTATATTTACAAACTTTTTGTTTAACCCTATATATCTCAAAAAGTATTAGTTTTTTTGAAAAAACTCAAGAATACTTTTTTGTGAAATATTAGATTCTACATCCAAAAATATTATTTTAATTAAAAACGTGAAAAGTTATGACAGAAAAACTGAGATTAAATTTATATTTAAAAACTTTTTGTTTGACCCTGTATATCTCGAAAAGTGTCAGTTCTTTCGAAAAAACTGAGGAATACTTATTTATGTAAAATTAAATTTTACATTAAAGAACCCCAAAAAATCTTATTTTAATTAAAACCTTTAAAAGTTATGACAGTAAAACTGAGATCAAATTTATATTTACAAACTTTCTGCTTGACCCTATATATCTCGAAAAGTATTAGTTTTTTTTAAAAAAACTTAGGAATACTTTTTTGTGTAATATTAAATTCTACATCAAAAAATCTTATTTTAATTAAAAACGTTAAAAGTTATGACAGAAAAACTGAGATTAAATTTATATTTACAAACTTTTTGTTTGACCCTGTATATCTCCAAAAGTATCAGTTCTTTTAAAAAAACTCAGAAATACCTATTTATGTAAAATTAAATTCTACAGAAAAAAACATCAAAAAATCTTATTTTTATTAAAAATGTTAAAAGTTATAACAGAAAAACTAAGATCAAATTTATATTTACAAACTTTTTGTTTAACCCTATATATCTCGAAAAGTATCAGTTTTTTTGAAAAAACTCAAGAATAATTTTTTATGTAAAATTAAATTTTACATCAAACAAACCCAAAAAATCTTATTTTAATTAAAAACGTTAAAAGTTATGACAGAAAAACTGAGATTAAGTTTATATTTACAAACTTTTTGTTTAACCCTATATATCTCGAAAAGTATCAGTTTTCTTGAAAAAACTCAGGAATAATTTTTTATGTAAAATTAAATTTTACATCAAAAAACCCAAAAAATCTTATTTTAATTAAAAACGTTAAAAGTTATGACAGAAAAACTGAGATTAAGTTTATATTTACAAACTTTTTGTTTGTCCCTGTATATCTCGAAAAGTATTAGTTCTTTTGAAAAAACTCAGGAATACTTATTTATGTAAAATAAAATTTTACATAAAAAAACGTTAAAAAACTTTTTTTTAATTAAAAACTTTAAAAGATATGACAGAAAAACTAAGATCAAATTTATATTTACAAACTTTTTGTTTGACCCTGTATATCTCGAGAAGTACCAGTTGTTTTGAAAAAACTCAAGAACACTTTTTTATGTAAAATTAAATTTTACATTAAAAAACGTTAAAAAACCTCATTTTATTTAAAAACTTTAAAAGTTATGACAGAAAAACTAAGATCAAATTTATATTTACAAACTTTTTGTTTGACCCTATATATCTCGAAAAGTATTAGTTTTTTTGAAAAAACTTAAGAATACTTTTTTGTGTAATATTAAATTCTACATCAAAGAACATCAAAAAATCTTATTTTAATTAAAAACGTTAAAAGTTATGACAGAAAAACTGAGATTAAGTTTATATTTACAAACTTTTTGTTTGCCCCTGTATATCTCGAGAAGTATCAGTTCTTTTAAAAAAACTCAAGAATACTTATTTATGTAAAATAAAATTTTACATCAAAAAACGTTAAAAAACCTCTTTTTAATTAAAAACTTTAAAAGATATGACAGAAAAACTAAGATCAAATTTATATTTACAAACTTTTTGTTTGACCCTGTATATCTCGAGAAGTACCAGTTTTTTTGAAAAAACTCAAGAATACTTTTTTATGTAAAATTAAATTTTACATTAAAAAACGTTAAAAAACCTCATTTTATTTAAAAACTTTAAAAGTTATTACAGAAAAACTAAGATCAAATTTATATTTACAAACTTTTTGTTTGACCCTATATATCTCGAAAAGTATTAGTTTTTTTGAAAAAACTTAAGAATACTTTTTTGTGTAATATTAAATTCTACATCAAAAAACGTCAAAAAATTGTATTTTAATTAAAAACGTTAAAAGTTATGACAGAAAAACTGAGATTAACTTTATATTTACAAACTTTTTGTTTGACCCTGTATATCTCGAAAAGTATCAGTTCTTTTGAAAAAAATCAAGAACACTTATTTATGTAAAATTAAATTTTACATCAAAAAACGTTAAAAAACATCATTTTAATTAAAAACTTTAAAAGTTATGACAGTAAAACTAAGATCAAATTTATATTTACAAACTTTTTGTTTGACCCTGTATATCTCGAAAAGTATTAGTTTTTTTCAAAAAACTTAGGAATACTTTTTTATGTAAAATTAAATTTTACATCAAAAAACCCCAAAACATCTTATTTTAATTAAAAACTTTAATAGTTATGACAGAAAAACTGAGATCAAATTTATATTTACAAACTTTTTGTTTGACCCTATATATCTCGAAAAGTATTAGTTTTTTTAAAAAAATTCTGGAATACTTTTTTGTGTAATATTAAATTCTACATCAAAAAATCTTATTTTAATTAAAAACGTTAAAAGTTATGACAGAAAAACTGAGATTAAATTTATATTTACAAACTTTTTGTTTGACCCTGTATATTTCAAAAAGTATCAGTTTTCTTGGAAAAACTGAAGATTACTTTTTTATGTAGAAATAAATTTTACATTAAAAAACCCCAAAAAATCTCATTTTAATTACAAACTTTGAAAGTTATGATAGAAAAACTGAGATCCAATTTATATTTACAAACTTTTTGTTTAACCCTATATATCTCAAAAAGTATTGGTTTTTTTGAAAAAACTCAAGAATACTTTTTTGTGTAATATTGGATTCTACATCCAAAAATATTATTTTAATTAAAAACGTAAAAGTTATGACAGAAAAACTGAGATTAAATTTATATTTAAAAACTTTTTGTTTGACCCTGTATATCTCGAAAAGTGTCAGTTCTTTCGAAAAAACTGAGGAATACTCATTTATGTAAAATTAAATTTTCCATTAAAGAACCCCAAAAACTCTCATTTTAATTAAAAACTTTAAAGGTTATGACAGTAAAACTGAGATCAAATTTATATTTACAAACTTTCTGTTTGACCCTATATATCTCGAAAAGTATTAGTTTTTTTTTTTAAAAACTTAGGAATACTTTTTTGTGTAATATCAAATTCTACATCAAAAAATCTTATTTTAATTAAAAACGTTAAAAGTTATGACAGAAAAACTGAGATCAAATTTATATTTACAAACTTTTTGTTTAACCCTATATATCTCGAAAAGTATCAGTTTTTTTGAAAAAACTCAAGAATAATTTTTTATGTAAAATTAAATTTTACATCAAACAAACCCAAAAATTCTTATTTTAATTAAAAACGTTAAAAGTTATGACAGAAAAACTGGGATTAAGTTTATATTTACAAACTTTTTGTTTGACCCTGTATATCTCGAAAAGTATCAGTTCTTTTGAAAAAAATAAACAACACTTATTTATGTAGAATTTAATTTTACATCAAAAACGTTAAAAAACATCATTTTAATTAAAAACTTTAGAAGTTATGAAAGTAAAACTAAGATCAAATTTATATTTACAAACTTTTTGTTTGACCCTATATATCTCGAAAAGTATTAGTTTTTTTAAAAAAACTCAGGAATACTTATTTATGCAAAATTAAAAAACATCAAAAAACATCAAAAAATCTTATTTTAATTAAAAACGTTAGAAGTTATGACAGAAAAACTGAGATCAAATTTATATTTACAAACTTTTTGTTTAACCCTATATATCTCGAAAAGTATCAGTTTTTTTGAAAAAACTCAAGAATAATTTTTTATGTAAAATTAAATTTTACATCAAACAAACCCAAAAATTCTTATTTTAATTAAAAACGTTAAAAGTTATGACAGAAAAACTGAGATTAAGTTTATATTTACAAACTTTTTGTTTGACCCTATATATCTCGAAAAGTATTAGTTTTTTTAAAAAACCTTAAGAAAACTTTTTTGTGTAATATTAAATTCTACATAAAAAAGCATCAAAAAATCTTATTTTTATTAAAAACGGTAAAAGTTATAACAGAAAAACTAAGATCAAATTTATATTTACAAACTTTTTGGTTGACCCTGTATATCTCGAAAAGTATTAGTTTTTTTGAAAAAATTTAGGAATACTTATTTATGTAAAATTAAAAAACATCAGAAAACATCAAAAAATCTTATTTTAATTAAAAACGTTAAAAGTTATGACAGAAAAACTGAGATAAAATTTATATTTACAATTTTTTTGTTTGACCCTGTATATCTCGAAAAGTATCAGTTTTTTTGAAAAAACTCAAGAATACTTTTTTATGTAAAATTCAATTTTACATCAAAGAAACCCAAAAAATCTTATTTTAATTAAAAACGTTAAAAGTTATGACAGAAAAACTGAGATCAAATTTATATTTACAAACTTTTTGTTTGACCCTGTATATCTCGAAAAGTATCAGTTTTTTTGAAAAAACTCAAAAACACTTTTTTATGTAAAATTAAATTTTACATCAAAAAACGTTTAAAACCTCTTTTTAATTAAAAACTTTAAAAGATATGACAGAAAAACTAAGATCAAATTTATATTTACAAACTTTTTGTTTGACCCTGTATATCTCGAGAAGAACCAGTTTTTTTGAAAAAACTCAAGAATACTTTTTTATGTAAAATTAAATTCTACATTATAAAACGTTAAAAAACCTCATTTTATTTAAAAACTTTAAAAGTTATGACAGAAAAACTGAGATCAAATTTATATTTACAAACTTTTTGTTTGACCCTATATATCTCGAAAAGTATTAGTTTTTTTAAAAAAATTCTGGAATACTTTTTTGTGTAATATTAAATTCTACATCAAAAAATCTTATTTTAATTAAAAACGTTAAAAGTTATGACAGAAAAACTGAGATTAAATTTATATTTACAAACTTTTTGTTTGACCCTGTATATTTCAAAAAGTATCAGTTTTCTTGGAAAAACTGAAGATTACTTTTTTATGTAGAAATAAATTTTACATTAAAAAACCCCAAAAAAATCTCATTTTAATTACAAACTTTGAAAGTTATGATAGAAAAACTGAGATCCAATTTATATTTACAAACTTTTTGTTTAACCCTATATATCTCAAAAAGTATTGGTTTTTTTGAAAAAACTCAAGAATACTTTTTTGTGTAATATTAGATTCTACATCCAAAAATATTATTTTAATTAAAAACGTAAAAGTTATGACAGAAAAACTGAGATTAAATTTATATTTAAAAACTTTTTGTTTGACCCTGTATATCTCGAAAAGTGTCAGTTCTTTCGAAAAAACTGAGGAATACTCATTTATGTAAAATTAAATTTTCCATTAAAGAACCCCAAAAACTCTCATTTTAATTAAAAACTTTAAAGGTTATGACAGTAAAACTGAGATCAAATTTATATTTACAAACTTTCTGTTTGACCCTATATATCTCGAAAAGTATTAGTTTTTTTTTTTAAAAACTTAGGAATACTTTTTTGTGTAATATTAAATTCTACATCAAAAAATCTTATTTTAATTAAAAACGTTAAAAGTTATGACAGAAAAACTGAGATCAAATTTATATTTACAAACTTTTTGTTTAACCCTATATATCTCGAAAAGTATCAGTTTTTTTGAAAAAACTCAAGAATAATTTTTTATGTAAAATTAAATTTTACATCAAACAAACCCAAAAATTCTTATTTTAATTAAAAACGTTAAAAGTTATGACAGAAAAACTGGGATTAAGTTTATATTTACAAACTTTTTGTTTGACCCTGTATATCTCGAAAAGTATCAGTTCTTTTGAAAAAAATAAACAACACTTATTTATGTAGAATTTAATTTTACATCAAAAACGTTAAAAAACATCATTTTAATTAAAAACTTTAGAAGTTATGACAGTAAAACTAAGATCAAATTTATATTTACAAACTTTTTGTTTGACCCTATATATCTCGAAAAGTATTAGTTTTTTTAAAAAAACTCAGGAATACTTATTTATGCAAAATTAAAAAACATCAAAAAACATCAAAAAATCTTATTTTAATTAAAAACGTTAGAAGTTATGACAGAAAAACTGAGATCAAATTTATATTTACAAACTTTTTGTTTAACCCTATATATCTCGAAAAGTATCAGTTTTTTTGAAAAAACTCAAGAATAATTTTTTATGTAAAATTAAATTTTACATAAAACGAACCCAAAAATTCTTATTTTAATTAAAAACGTTAAAAGTTATGACAGAAAAACTGAGATTAAGTTTATATTTACAAACTTTTTGTTTGACCCTATATATCTCGAAAAGTATTAGTTTTTTTAAAAAAACTTAAGAAAACTTTTTTGTGTAATATTAAATTCTACATAAAAAAGCATCAAAAAATCTTATTTTTATTAAAAACGGTAAAAGTTATAACAGAAAAACTAAGATCAAATTTATATTTACAAACTTTTTGGTTGACCCTATATATCTCGAAAAGTATTAGTTTTTTTGAAAAAATTTAGGAATACTTATTTATGTAAAATTAAAAAACATCAGAGAACATCAAAAAATCTTATTTTAATTAAGAACGTTAAAAGTTATGACAGAAAAACTGAGATAAAATTTATATTTACAATTTTTTTGTTTGACCCTGTATATCTCGAAAAGTATCAGTTTTTTTGAAAAAACTCAAGAATACTTTTTTATGTAAAATTCAATTTTACATCAAAAAAACCCAAAAAATCTTATTTTAAATAAAAACGTTAGAAGTTATGACAGAAAAACTGAGATCAAATTTATATTTACAAACTTTTTGTTTGACCCTGTATATCTCGAAAAGTATCAGTTTTTTTGAAAAAACTCAAAAACACTTTTTTATGTAAAATTAAATTTTACATCAAAAAACGTTTAAAACCTCTTTTTAATTAAAAACTTTAAAAGATATGACAGAAAAACTAAGATCAAATTTATATTTACAAACTTTTTGTTTGACCCTGTATATCTCGAGAAGAACCAGTTTTTTTGAAAAAACTCAAGAATACTTTTTTATGTAAAATTAAATTCTACATTATAAAACGTTAAAAAACCTCATTTTATTTAAAAACTTTAAAAGTTATGACAGAAAAACTAAGATCAAATTTATATTTACAAACTTTTTGTTTGACACTATATATCTCGAAAAGTATTAGTTTTTTTGAAAAAACTTAAGAATACTTTTTTGTGTAATATTAAATTCTACATCAAAAAACATCAAAAAATTGTATTTCAATTAAAAACGTTAAAAGTTATGACAGAAAAACTAAGATTAAATTTATATTTACAAACTTTTTGTTTGACCCTGTATATCTCGAAAAGTATTAATTTTTTTAAAAAAACTCAGGAATACTTTTTTATGTAAAATTAAATTTTACATCAAAAAACCCCAAAAAATCTTATTTTAATTAAAAACTTTAAAAGTTATGACAGAAAAACTAAGATCAAATTTATATTTACAAACTTTTTGTTTGACCCTATATATCTCGAAAAGTATTAGTTTTTTTGAAAAAATTCTGGAATACTTTTTTGTGTAATATTAAATTCTACATCAAAAATCTTATTTGAATTAAAAACGTTAAAATTTATGACAGAAAAACTGAGATTAAATTTATATTTACAAACTTTTTGTTTGACCCAGTATATTTCAAAAAGTATCAGTTTTCTTGGAAAAACTGAAGATTACTTTTTTATGTAGAAATAAATTTTACATTAAAAAACCCCAAAAATCTCATTTTAATTACAAACTTTGAAAGTTATGATAGAAAAACTGAGATCCAATTTATATTTACAAACTTTTTGTTTAACCCTATATATCTCAAAAAGTATTGATTTTTTGGAAAAAACTCAGGAATACTTTTTTGTGTAATATTAGATTCTACATCCAAAAATATTATTTTAATTAAAAACGTAAAAGTTATGACAGAAAAACTGAGATTAAATTTATATTTAAAAACTTTTTGTTTGACCCTGTATATCTCGAAAAGTGTCAGTTCTTTCGAAAAAACTGAGGAATACTCATTTATGTAAAATTAAATTTTACATTAAAGAACCCCAAAAACTCTCATTTTAATTAAAAACTTTAAAGGTTATGACAGTAAAACTGAGATCAAATTTATATTTACAAACTTTCTGTTTGACCCTATATATCTCGAAAAGTATTAGTTTTTTTTAAAAAACTTAGGAATACTTTTTTGTGTAATATTAAATTCTACATCAAAAAATCTTATTTTAATTAAAAACGTTAAAAGTTATGACAGAAAAACTGAGATCAAATTTATATTTACAAACTTTTTGTTTAACCCTATATATCTCGAAAAGTATCAGTTTTTTTGAAAAAACTCAAGAATAATTTTTTATGTAAAATTAAATTTTACATCAAACAAACCCAAAAATTCTTATTTTAATTAAAAACGTTAAAAGTTATGACAGAAAAACTGAGATTAAGTTTATATTTACAAACTTTTATGTTTGACCCTGTATATCTCGAAAAGTATCAGTTCTTTTGAAAAAAATAAAGAACACTTATTTATGTAGAATTTAATTTTACATCAAAAACGTTAAAAAACATCATTTTAATTAAAAACTTTAGAAGTTATGACAGTAAAACTAAGATCAAATTTATATTTACAAACTTTTTGTTTGACCCTATATATCTGGAAAAGTATTAGTTTTTTTAAAAAAACTCAGGAATACTTATTTATGTAAAATTAAAAAACATCAAAAACCATCAAAAAATCTTATTTTAATTAAAAACGTTAGAAGTTATGACAGAAAAACTGAGATCAAATTTATATTTACAAACTTTTTGTTTAACCCTATATATCTCGAAAAGTATCAGTTTTTTTGAAAAAACTCAAGAATAATTTTTTATGTAAAATTAAATTTTACATCAAACAAACCCAAAAATTCTTATCTTAATTAAAAACGTTAAAAGTTATGACAGAAAAACTGAGATTAAGTTTATATTTACAAACTTTTTGTTTGACCCTATATATCTCGAAAAGTATTAGTTTTTTTAAAAAAACTTAAGAATACTTTTTTGTGTAATATTAAATTCTACATAAAAAAGCATCAAAAAATCTTATTTTTATTAAAAACGGTAAAAGTTATAACAGAAAAACTAAGATCAAATTTATATTTACAAACTTTTTGGTTGACCCTATATATCTCGAAAAGTATTAGTTTTTTTGAAAAAACATTGAAATACTTTTTTGTGTAATATTTAATTCTACATCAAAAACATCAAAACATCTTATTTTATTTAAAAACATTAAAAGTTATGACAGAAAAACTGAGATAAAATTTATATTTACAAACTTTTTGTTTGACCCTGTATATCTCGAAAAGTATAAGTTTTTTTAAAAAAACTCAGGAATACTTTTTTATGTAAAATAAAATTTTACAATAAAAAAGGTTAAAAAACCTTATTTTCATTAAAAACTTTAAAAGTTATGACAGAAAAACCAAGATTAAATTTATATTTACAAACTTTTTGTTTGACCCTGTATATCTCGAAAAGTATCAGTTTTTTTGAAAAATACTCAAGAATACCTTTTTATGTATAATTAAATTTTACATCAAAAAACCCCAAAAAATCTCATTTTAATTAAAAACTTTAAAAGTTATGAAAGAAAAACTGAGATCAAATTTATATTTACAAACTTTTTGTTTGACCCTGTATATCTCAAAAAGTATCAGTTTTTTTGAAAAAACTCAGGAATACTTTTTTATGCAAAATTAAATTTTACAATAAAAAAGGTTAAAAAACCTTATTTTAATTAAAAACTTTAAAAGTTATGACAGAAAAACTAAGATCAAATTTATATTTACAAATTTTTTGTTTGACCCTGTATATCTCGAAAAGTATTAGTTTTTTTGAAAAAACTCAAGAATAATTTTTTATGTAGAATTAAATTTTACATCAAAAAAACCAAAATAATCTCATTTTATTTAAAAACTTTAAAAGTTACGACAGAAAAACTAAGATCAAATTTATATTTACAAACTTTTTGTTTGACCCTATATATCTCGAAAAGTATTAGTTTTTAAAAAAAAACTTAAAAATACTTTTTTGTGTATATTAAATTCTACATCAAAAAACATCACAAAATCTTATTTTTATTCAAAACGTTAAAACTTATAACAGAAAAACTGAGATCAAATTTATATTTACAAATTTTTTGTTTTACCCTATATAGCTCGAAAAGTATTAGTTTTTTTGAAAAAACTTAAGAATACTTTTTTGTGTTATATTAAATTCTAGATAAAAAAACATTAAAAAAATCTTATTTTAATTAAAAACGTTAAAAGTTATGACAGAAAAACTGAGATTAAATTTATATTTACAAAATTTTTGTTTGACCCTGTATATTTCAAAAAGTATCAGTTTTCTTGGAAAAACTGAAGATTACTTTTTTATGTAGAAATAAATTTTACATTAAAAAACCCCAAAAAATCTCATTTTAATTACAAACTTTAAAAGTTATGATAGAAAAACTGAGATCAAATTTATATTTACAAACTTTTTGTTTAACCCTATATATCTTAAAAAGTATTAGTTTTTTTAAAAAAACTCAAAAACACTTTTTTGTGTAATATTAGATTCTACATCCAAAAATATTATTTTAATTAATAACGTTAAAAGTTATGACAGAAAAACTAAGATTAAATTTATATTTAAAAACTTTTTGTTTGACCCTGTATATCTCGAAAAGTGTCAGTTCTTTCGAAAAAACTGAGGAATACTTATTTATGTAAAATTAAATTTTACATTAAAGAACCCCAAAAAATCTTATTTTAATTAAAAACGTTAAAAGCTATGACAGAAAAACTGAGATTAAATTTATATTTACAAACTTTTTCTTTGACCCTGTATATCTCCAAAAGTATCAGTTCTTTTAAAAAAACTCAGAGATACTTATTTATGTAAAATTAAATTCTACATAAAAAAACATCAAAAAATCTTATTTTTATTAAAAATGTTAAAAGTTATAACAGAAAAACTAAGATCAAATTTATATTTACAAACTTTTTGTTTAACCCTATATATCTCGAAAAGTATCAGTTTTTTTGAAAAAACTCAAGAATAATTTTTTATGTAAAATTAAATTTTACATCAAACAAACCCAAAAAATCTTATTTTAATTAAAAACGTTAAAAGTTATGACAGAAAAACTGAGATTAAGTTTATATTTACAAACTTTTTGTTTGACCCTGTATATCCCAAAAAGTATCAGTTCTTTTGAAAAAAATTAGGAACACTTATTTATGTAACATTAAATTTTACATCAAAAAACGTTAAAAAACCTCTTTTTAATTAAAAACTTTAAAAGATATGATAGAAAAACTAAGATCAAATTTATATTTACAAACTTTTTGTTTGACCCTGTATATCTCGAGAAGTACCAGTTTTTTTGAAAAAACTCAAGAATACTTTTTTATGTAAAATTAAATTTTACATTAAAAAACGTTAAAAAACCTCATTTTATTTAAAAACTTTAAAAGTTATGACAGAAAAACTAAGATCAAATTTATATTTACAAACTTTTTGTTTGACCCTATATATCTCGAAAAGTATTAGTTTT
Organism: Altica lythri; assembly: GCA_964028335.1. NCBI lineage: Eukaryota > Metazoa > Arthropoda > Insecta > Coleoptera > Chrysomelidae > Altica > Altica lythri. Next base: position 27,259 of record CAXIIO010000711.1, on the reverse strand, counting down.
TTTGAAAAAACTTAAGAATACTTTTTTGTGTAATATTAAATTCTACATCAAAGAACATCAAAAAATTGTATTTTAATTAAAAACGTTAAAAGTTATGACAGAAAAACTAAGATTAAATTTATATTTACAAACTTTTTGTTTGACCCTGTATATCTCGAAAAGTATTAGTTTTTTTAAAAAAACTCAAGAATACTTTTTTATGTAAAATTAAATTTTACATCAAAAAACCCCAAAAAATCTCATTTTAATTAAAAACTTTAACAGTTATGACAGAAAAACTGACATCAAATTTATATTTACAAACTTTTTGTTTGACCCTGTATATTTCAAAAAGTATCAGCTTTCTTGGAAAAACTGAAGATTACTTTTTTATGTAGAAATAAATTTTACATTAAAAAACCCTAAAAAATATCATTTTAATTACAAACTTTAAAAGTTATGATAGAAAAACTGAGATCCAATTCATATTTACAAACTTTTTGTTTAACCCTATATATCTCAAAAAGTATTAGTTTTTTTGAAAAAACTCAAGAATACTTTTTTGTGTAATATTAGATTCTACATCCAAAAATATTATTTTAATTAAAAACGTGAAAAGTTATGACAGAAAAACTGAGATTAAATTTATATTTAAAAACTTTTTGATTGACCCTGTATATCTCGAAAAGTGTCAGTTCTTTCGAAAAAACTGAGGAATACTTATTTATGTAAAATTAAATTTTACATTAAAGAACCCCAAAAAATCTCATTTTAATTAAAACCTTTAAAAGTTATGACAGTAAAACTGAGATCAAATTTATATTTACAAACTTTCTGCTTGACCCTATATATCTCGAAAAGTATTAGTTTTTTTTTAAAAAACTTAGGAATACTTTTTTGTGTAATATTAAATTCTACATCAAAAAATCTTATTTTAATTAAAAACGTTAAAAGTTATGACAGAAAAACTGAGATTAAATTTATATTTACAAACTTTTTGTTTGACCCTGTATATCTCCAAAAGTATCAGTTCTTTTAAAAAAACTCAGAAATACCTATTTATGTAAAATTAAATTCTACAGAAAAAAACATCAAAAAATCTTATTTTTATTAAAAATGTTAAAAGTTATAACAGAAAAACTAAGATCAAATTTATATTTACAAACTTTTTGTTTAACCCTATATATCTCGAAAAGTATCAGTTTTTTTGAAAAAACTCAAGAATAATTTTTTATGTAAAATTAAATTTTACATCAAACAAACCCAAAAAATCTTATTTTAATTAAAAACGTTAAAAGTTATGACAGAAAAACTGAGATTAAGTTTATATTTACAAACTTTTTGTTTGACCCTGTATATCTCGAAAAGTATCAGTTCTTTTGAAAAAAATCAAGAACACTTATTTATGTAAAATTAAATTTTACACCAAAAAACGTTAAAAAACATCATTTTAATTAAAAACTTTAAAAGTTATGACAGTAAAACTAAGATCAAATTTATATTTACAAACTTTTTGTTTGACCCTATATATCTCGAAAAGTATTAGTTTTTTTAAAAAAACTTACGAATAATTTTTTGTGTAATATTAAATTTCACATAAAAAAGCATCAAAAAATCTTATTTTTATTTAAAACGGTAAAAGTTATAACAGAAAAACTAAGATCAAATTTATATTTACAAACTTTTTGTTTAACCCTATATATCTCGAAAAGTATCAGTTTTCTTGAAAAAACTCAAGAATAATTTTTTATGTAAAATTAAATTTTACATTAAAAAACGTTCAAAAACCTCATTTTATTTAAAATTTTTAAAAGTTATGACAGAAAAACTAAGATCAAATTTATATTTACAAACTTTTTGTTTGACCCTATATATCTCGAAAAGTATTAGTTTTTTTAAAAAAACTTAAGAATACTTTTTTGTGTAATATTAAATTCTACATCAAAGAACATCAAAAAATCTTATTTTAATTAAAAACGTTAAAAGTTATGACAGAAAAACTGAGATTAAGTTTATATTTACAAACTTTTTGTTTGCCCCTGTATATCTCGAGAAGTATCAGTTCTTTTGAAAAAACTCAAGAATACTTATTTATGTAAAATAAAATTTTACATCAAAAAACGTTAAAAAACCTCTTTTTAATTAAAAACTTTAAAAGATATGACAGTAAAACTAAGATCAAATTTATATTTACAAACTTTTTGTTTGACCCTATATATCTCGAAAAGTATTAGTTTTTTTAAAAAAACTTAGGAATAATTTTTTGTGTAATATTAAATTTCACATAAAAAAGCATCAAAAAATCTTATTTTTATTTAAAACGGTAAAAGTTATAACAGAAAAACTAAGATCAAATTTATATTTACAAACTTTTTGTTTAACCCTATATATCTCGAAAAGTATCAGTTTTCTTGAAAAAACTCAAGAATAATTTTTTATGTAAAATTAAATTTTACATTAAAAAACGTTCAAAAACCTCATTTTATTTAAAAACTTTAAAAGTTATGACAGAAAAACTAAGATCAAATTTATATTTACAAACTTTTTGTTTAACCCTATATATCTCGAAAAGTATCAGTTTTTTTGAAAAAACTCAAGAATAATTTTTTATGTAAAATTAAATTTTACATCAAACAAACCCAAAAATTCTTATTTTAATTAAAAACGTTAAAAGTTATGACAGAAAAACTGAGATTAAGTTTATATTTACAAACTTTTATGTTTGACCCTGTATATCTCGAAAAGTATCAGTTCTTTTGAAAAAAATAAAGAACACTTATTTATGTAGAATTTAATTTTACATCAAAAACGTTAAAAAACATCATTTTAATTAAAAACTTTAGAAGTTATGACAGTAAAACTAAGATCAAATTTATATTTACAAACTTTTTGTTTGACCCTATATATCTGGAAAAGTATTAGTTTTTTTAAAAAAACTCAGGAATACTTATTTATGTAAAATTAAAAAACATCAAAAACCATCAAAAAATCTTATTTTAATTAAAAACGTTAGAAGTTATGACAGAAAAACTGAGATCAAATTTATATTTACAAACTTTTTGTTTAACCCTATATATCTCGAAAAGTATCAGTTTTTTTGAAAAAACTCAAGAATAATTTTTTATGTAAAATTAAATTTTACATCAAACAAACCCAAAAATTCTTATCTTAATTAAAAACGTTAAAAGTTATGACAGAAAAACTGAGATTAAGTTTATATTTACAAACATTTTGTTTGACCCTATATATCTCGAAAAGTATTAGTTTTTTTAAAAAAACTTAAGAATACTTTTTTGTGTAATATTAAATTCTACATAAAAAAGCATCAAAAAATCTTATTTTTATTAAAAACGGTAAAATTTATAACAGAAAAACTAAGATCAAATTTATATTTACAAACTTTTTGGTTGACCCTATATATCTCGAAAAGTATTAGTTTTTTTGAAAAAACATTGAAATACTTTTTTGTGTAATATTTAATTCTACATCAAAAACATCAAAACATCTTATTTTATTTAAAAACATTAAAAGTTATGACAGAAAAACTGAGATAAAATTTATATTTACAAACTTTTTGTTTGACCCTGTATATCTCGAAAAGTATCAGTTTTTTTGAAAAAAACTCAGTGATACCTTTTTATGTATAATTAAATTTTACATAAAAAAACCCCAAAAACTCTCATTTTAATTAAAAACTTTAAAAGTTATGAAAGAAAAACTGAGATCAAATTTATATTTACAAACTTTTTGTTTGACCCTGTATATCTCGAAAAGTATCAGTTTTTTTAAAAAAACTCAGGAATACTTTTTTATGTAAAATAAAATTTTACAATAAAAAAGGTTAAAAAACCTTATTTTCATTAAAAACTTTAAAAGTTATGACAGAAAAACTAAGATTAAATTTATATTTACAAACTTTTTGTTTGACCCTGTATATCTCGAAAAGTATCAGTTTTTTTGAAAAATACTCAAGAATACCTTTTTATGTATAATTAAATTTTACATCAAAAAACCCCAAAAAATCTCATTTTAATTAAAAACTTTAAAAGTTATGAAAGAAAAACTGAGATCAAATTTATATTTACAAACTTTTTGTTTGACCCTGTATATCTCAAAAAGTATCAGTTTTTTTGAAAAAACTCAGGAATACTTTTTTATGCAAAATTAAATTTTACAATAAAAAAGGTTAAAAAACCTTATTTTAATTAAAAACTTTAAAAGTTATGACAGAAAAACTAAGATCAAATTTATATTTACAAATTTTTTGTTTGACCCTGTATATCTCGAAAAGTATTAGTTTTTTTGAAAAAACTCAAGAATAATTTTTTATGTAGAATTAAATTTTACATCAAAAAAACCAAAATAATCTCATTTTATTTAAAAACTTTAAAAGTTATGATAGAAAAACTAAGATCAAATTTATATTTACAAACTTTTTGTTTGACCCTATATATCTCGAAAAGTATTAGTTTTTAAAAAAAAACTTAAAAATACTTTTTTGTGTATATTAAATTCTACATCAAAAAACATCACAAAATCTTATTTTTATTCAAAACGTTAAAACTTATAACAGAAAAACTGAGATCAAATTTATATTTACAAATTTTTTGTTTTACCCTATATAGCTCGAAAAGTATTAGTTTTTTTGAAAAAACTTAAGAATACTTTTTTGTGTTATATTAAATTCTAGATAAAAAAACATTAAAAAAATCTTATTTTAATTAAAAACGTTAAAAGTTATGACAGAAAAACTGAGATTAAATTTATATTTACAAAATTTTTGTTTGACCCTGTATATTTCAAAAAGTATCAGTTTTCTTGGAAAAACTGAGGATTACTTTTTTATGTAGAAATAAATTTTACATTAAAAAACCCCAAAAAATCTCATTTTAATTACAAACTTTAAAAGTTATGATAGAAAAACTGAGATCAAATTTATATTTACAAACTTTTTGTTTAACCCTATATATCTTAAAAAGTATTAGTTTTTTTGAAAAAACTCAAAAACACTTTTTTGTGTAATATTAGATTCTACATCCAAAAATATTATTTTAATTAATAACGTTAAAAGTTATGACAGAAAAACTAAGATTAAATTTATATTTAAAAACTTTTTGTTTGACCCTGTATATCTCGAAAAGTATTAATTTTTTTAAAAAAACTCAGGAATACTTTTTTATGTAAAATTAAATTTTACATCAAAAAACCCCAAAAAATCTTATTTTAATTAAAAACTTTAAAAGTTATGACAGAAAAACTAAGATCAAATTTATATTTACAAACTTTTTGTTTGACCCTATATATCTCGAAAAGTATTAGTTTTTTTGAAAAAATTCTGGAATACTTTTTTGTGTAATATTAAATTCTACATCAAAAATCTTATTTGAATTAAAAACGTTAAAATTTATGACAGAAAAACTGAGATTAAATTTATATTTACAAACTTTTTGTTTGACCCAGTATATTTCAAAAAGTATCAGTTTTCTTGGAAAAACTGAAGATTACTTTTTTATGTAGAAATAAATTTTACATTAAAAAACCCCAAAAATCTCATTTTAATTACAAACTTTGAAAGTTATGATAGAAAAACTGAGATCCAATTTATATTTACAAACTTTTTGTTTAACCCTATATATCTCAAAAAGTATTGATTTTTTGGAAAAAACTCAGGAATACTTTTTTGTGTAATATTAGATTCTACATCCAAAAATTCTTATTTTAATTAAAAACGTTAAAAGTTATGACAGAAAAACTGAGATTAAGTTTATATTTACAAACTTTTATGTTTGACCCTGTATATCTCGAAAAGTATCAGTTCTTTTGAAAAAAATAAAGAACACTTATTTATGTAGAATTTAATTTTACATCAAAAACGTTAAAAAACATCATTTTAATTAAAAACTTTAGAAGTTATGACAGTAAAACTAAGATCAAATTTATATTTACAAACTTTTTGTTTGACCCTATATATCTGGAAAAGTATTAGTTTTTTTAAAAAAACTCAGGAATACTTATTTATGTAAAATTAAAAAACATCAAAAACCATCAAAAAATCTTATTTTAATTAAAAACGTTAGAAGTTATGACAGAAAAACTGAGATCAAATTTATATTTACAAACTTTTTGTTTAACCCTATATATCTCGAAAAGTATCAGTTTTTTTGAAAAAACTCAAGAATAATTTTTTATGTAAAATTAAATTTTACATCAAACAAACCCAAAAATTCTTATCTTAATTAAAAACGTTAAAAGTTATGACAGAAAAACTGAGATTAAGTTTATATTTACAAACTTTTTGTTTGACCCTATATATCTCGAAAAGTATTAGTTTTTTTAAAAAAACTTAAGAATACTTTTTTGTGTAATATTAAATTCTACATAAAAAAGCATCAAAAAATCTTATTTTTATTAAAAACGGTAAAAGTTATAACAGAAAAACTAAGATCAAATTTATATTTACAAACTTTTTGGTTGACCCTATATATCTCGAAAAGTATTAGTTTTTTTGAAAAAACATTGAAATACTTTTTTGTGGAATATTTAATTCTACATCAAAAACATCAAAACATCTTATTTTATTTAAAAACATTAAAAGTTATGACAGAAAAACTGAGATAAAATTTATATTTACAAACTTTTTGTTTGACCCTGTATATCTCGAAAAGTATCAGTTTTTTTGAAAAAAACTCAGTAATACCTTTTTATGTATAATTAAATTTTACATAAAAAAACCCCAAAAACTCTCATTTTAATTAAAAACTTTAAAAGTTATGAAAGAAAAACTGAGATCAAATTTATATTTACAAACTTTTTGTTTGACCCTGTATATCTCGAAAAGTATCAGTTTTTTTAAAAAAACTCAGGAATACTTTTTTATGTAAAATAAAATTTTACAATAAAAAAGGTTAAAAAACCTTATTTTCATTAAAAACTTTAAAAGTTATGACAGAAAAACTAAGATTAAATTTATATTTACAAACTTTTTGTTTGACCCTGTATATCTCGAAAAGTATCAGTTTTTTTGAAAAATACTCAAGAATACCTTTTTATGTATAATTAAATTTTACATCAAAAAACCCCAAAAAATCTCATTTTAATTAAAAACTTTAAAAGTTATGAAAGAAAAACTGAGATCCAATTTATATTTACAAACTTTTTGTTTGACCCTGTATATCTCAAAAAGTATCAGTTTTTTTGAAAAAACTCAGGAATACTTTTTTATGCAAAATTAAATTTTACAATAAAAAAGGTTAAAAAACCTTATTTTAATTAAAAACTTTAAAAGTTATGACAGAAAAACTAAGATCAAATTTATATTTACAAATTTTTTGTTTGACCCTGTATATCTCGAAAAGTATTAGTTTTTTTGAAAAAACTCAAGAATAATTTTTTATGTAGAATTAAATTTTACATCAAAAAAACCAAAATAATCTCATTTTATTTAAAAACTTTAAAAGTTATGACAGAAAAACTAAGATCAAATTTATATTTACAAACTTTTTGTTTGACCCTATATATCTCGAAAAGTATTAGTTTTTAAAAAAAAACTTAAAAATACTTTTTTGTGTATATTAAATTCTACATCAAAAAACATCACAAAATCTTATTTTTATTCAAAACGTTAAAACTTATAACAGAAAAACTGAGATCAAATTTATATTTACAAATTTTTTGTTTTACCCTATATAGCTCGAAAAGTATTAGTTTTTTTGAAAAAACTTAAGAATACTTTTTTGTGTTATATTAAATTCTAGATAAAAAAACATTAAAAAAATCTTATTTTAATTAAAAACGTTAAAAGTTATGACAGAAAAACTGAGATTAAATTTATATTTACAAAATTTTTGTTTGACCCTGTATATTTCAAAAAGTATCAGTTTTCTTGGAAAAACTGAAGATTACTTTTTTATGTAGAAATAAATTTTACATTAAAAAACCCCAAAAAATCTCATTTTAATTACAAACTTTAAAAGTTATGATAGAAAAACTGAGATCAAATTTATATTTACAAACTTTTTGTTTAACCCTATATATCTTAAAAAGTATTAGTTTTTTTGAAAAAACTCAAAAACACTTTTTTGTGTAATATTAGATTCTACATCCAAAAATATTATTTTAATTAATAACGTTAAAAGTTATGACAGAAAAACTAAGATTAAATTTATATTTAAAAACTTTTTGTTTGACCCTGTATATGTCGAAAAGTGTCAGTTCTTTCGAAAAAACTGAGGAATACTTATTTATGTAAAATTAAATTTTACATTAAAGAACCCCAAAAAATCTTATTTTAATTAAAAACGTTAAAAGCTATGACAGAAAAACTGAGATTAAATTTATATTTACAAACTTTTTCTTTGACCCTGTATATCTCCAAAAGTATCAGTTCTTTTAAAAAAACTCAGAGACACTTATTTATGTAAAATTAAATTCTACATAAAAAAACATCAAAAAATCTTATTTTTATTAAAAATGTTAAAAGTTATAACAGAAAAACTAAGATCAAATTTATATTTACAAACTTTTTGTTTAACCCTATATATCTCGAAAAGTATCAGTTTTTTTGAAAAAACTCAAGAATAATTTTTTATGTAAAATTAAATTTTACATCAAACAAACCCAAAAAATCTTATTTTAATTAAAAACGTTAAAAGTTATGACAGAAAAACTGAGATTAAGTTTATATTTACAAACTTTTTGTTTGACCCTGTATATCTCGAGAAGTACCAGTTTTTTTGAAAAAACTCAAGAATACTTTTTTATGTAAAATTAAATTTTACATTAAAAAACGTTAAAAAACCTCATTTTATTTAAAAACTTTAAAAGTTATGACAGAAAAACTAAGATCAAATTTATATTTACAAACTTTTTGTTTGACCCTATATATCTCGAAAAGTATTAGTTTTTTTGAAAAAACTTAAGAATACTTTTTTGTGTAATATTAAATTCTACATCAAAGAACATCAAAAAATTGTATTTTAATTAAAAACGTTAAAAGTTATGACAGAAAAACTATGATTAAATTTATATTTACAAACTTTTTGTTTGACCCTGTATATCTCGAAAAGTATTAGTTTTTTTTAAAAAACTCAAGAATACTTTTTTATGTAAAATTAAATTTTACATCAAAAAACCCCAAAAAATCTCATTTTAATTAAAAACTTTAACAGTTATGACAGAAAAACTGACATCAAATTTATATTTACAAACTTTTTGTTTGACCCTGTATATTTCAAAAAGTATCAGCTTTCTTGGAAAAACTGAAGATTACTTTTTTATGTAGAAATAAATTTTACATTAAAAAACCCTAAAAAATCTCATTTTAATTACAAACTTTAAAAGTTATGATAGAAAAACTGAGATCCAATTTATATTTACAAACTTTTTGTTTAACCCTATATATCTCAAAAAGTATTAGTTTTTTTGAAAAAACTCAAGAATACTTTTTTGTGTAATATTAGATTCTACATCCAAAAATATTATTTTAATTAAAAACGTGAAAAGTTATGACAGAAAAACTGAGATTAAATTTATATTTAAAAACTTTTTGATTGACCCTGTATATCTCGAAAAGTGTCAGTTCTTTCGAAAAAACTGAGGAATACTTATTTATGTAAAATTAAATTTTACATTAAAGAACCCCAAAAAATCTCATTTTAATTAAAACCTTTAAAAGTTATGACAGTAAAACTGAGATCAAATTTATATTTACAAACTTTCTGCTTGACCCTATATATCTCGAAAAGTATTAGTTTTTTTTTAAAAAACTTAGGAATACTTTTTTGTGTAATATTAAATTCTACATCAAAAAATCTTATTTTAATTAAAAACGTTAAAAGTTATGACAGAAAAACTGAGATTAAATTTATATTTACAAACTTTTTGTTTGACCCTGTATATTTCAAAAAGTATCAGTTTTCTTGGAAAAACTGAAGATTACTTTTTTATGTAGAAATAAATTTTACATTAAAAAACCCCAAAAAATCTCATTTTAATTACAAACTTTAAAAGTTATGATAGAAAAACTGAGATCAAATTTATATTTACAAACTTTTTGTTTAACCCTATATATCTTAAAAAGTATTAGTTTTTTTGAAAAAACTCAAAAACACTTTTTTGTGTAATATTAGATTCTACATCCAAAAATATTATTTTAATTAATAACGTTAAAAGTTATGACAGAAAAACTAAGATTAAATTTATATTTAAAAACTTTTTGTTTGACCCTGTATATCTCGAAAAGTGTCAGTTCTTTCGAAAAAACTGAGGAATACTTATTTATGTAAAACTAAATTTTACATTAAAGAACCCCAAAAAATCTTATTTTAATTAAAAACGTTAAAAGCTATGACAGAAAAACTGAGATTAAATTTATATTTACAAACTTTTTCTTTGACCCTGTATATCTCCAAAAGTATCAGTTCTTTTAAAAAAACTCAGAGATACTTATTTATGTAAAATTAAATTCTACATAAAAAAACATCAAAAAATCTTATTTTTATTAAAAATGTTAAAAGTTATAACAGAAAAACTAAGATCAAATTTATATTTACAAACTTTTTGTTTAACCCTATATATCTCGAAAAGTATCAGTTTTTTTGAAAAAACTCAAGAATAATTTTTTATGTAAAATTAAATTTTACATCAAACAAACTCAAAAAATCTTATTTTAATTAAAAACGTTAAAAGTTATGACAGAAAAACTGAGATTAAGTTTATATTTACAAACTTTTTGTTTGACCCTGTATATCTCGAGAAGTACCAGTTTTTTTGAAAAAACTCAAGAATACTTTTTTATGTAAAATTAAATTTTACATTAAAAAACGTTAAAAAACCTCATTTTATTTAAAAACTTTAAAAGTTATGACAGAAAAACTAAGATCAAATTTATATTTACAAACTTTTTGTTTGACCCTATATATCTCGAAAAGTATTAGTTTTTTTGAAAAAACTTAAGAATACTTTTTTGTGTAATATTAAATTCTACATCAAAGAACATCAAAAAATTGTATTTTAATTAAAAACGTTAAAAGTTATGACAGAAAAACTAAGATTAAATTTATATTTACAAACTTTTTGTTTGACCCTGTATATCTCGAAAAGTATTAGTTTTTTTTAAAAAACTCAAGAATACTTTTTTGTGTAATATTAGATTCTACATCCAAAAATATTATTTTAATTAAAAACGTGAAAAGTTATGACAGAAAAACTGAGATTAAATTTATATTTAAAAACTTTTTGATTGACCCTGTATATCTCGAAAAGTGTCAGTTCTTTCGAAAAAACTGAGGAATACTTATTTATGTAAAATTAAATTTTACATTAAAGAACCCCAAAAAATCTCATTTTAATTAAAACCTTTAAAAGTTATGACAGTAAAACTGAGATCAAATATATATTTACAAACTTTCTGCTTGACCCTATATATCTCGAAAAGTATTAGTTTTTTTTTAAAAAGTTTAGGAATACTTTTTTGTGTAATATTAAATTCTACATCAAAAAATCTTATTTTAATTAAAAACGTTAAAAGTTATGACAGAAAAACTGAGATTAAATTTATATTTACAAACTTTTTGTTTGACCCTGTATATCTCCAAAAGTATCAGTTCTTTTAAAAAAACTCAGAAATACCTATTTATGTAAAATTAAATTCTACAGAAAAAAACATCAAAAAATCTTATTTTTATTAAAAATGTTAAAAGTTATAACAGAAAAACTAAGATCAAATTTATATTTACAAACTTTTTGTTTAACCCTATATATCTCGAAAAGTATCAGTTTTTTTGAAAAAACTCAAGAATAATTTTTTATGTAAAATTAAATTTTACATCAAACAAACCCAAAAAATCTTATTTTAATTAAAAACGTTAAAAGTTATGACAGAAAAACTGAGATTAAGTTTATATTTACAAACTTTTTGTTTGACCCTGTATATCTCGAAAAGTATCAGTTCTTTTGAAAAAAATCAAGAACACTTATTTATGTAAAATTAAATTTTACACCAAAAAACGTTAAAAAACATCATTTTAATTAAAAACTTTAAAAGTTATGACAGTAAAACTAAGATCAAATTTATATTTACAAACTTTTTGTTTGACCCTATATATCTCGAAAAGTATTAGTTTTTTTAAAAAAACTTAGGAATAATTTTTTGTGTAATATTAAATTTCACATAAAAAAGCATCAAAAAATCTTATTTTTATTTAAAACGGTAAAAGTTATAACAGAAAAACTAAGATCAAATTTATATTTACAAACTTTTTGTTTAACCCTATATATCTCGAAAAGTATCAGTTTTCTTGAAAAAACTCAAGAATAATTTTTTATGTAAAATTAAATTTTACATTAAAAAACGTTCAAAAACCTCATTTTATTTAAAAATTTTAAAAGTTATGACAGAAAAACTAAGATCAAATTTATATTTACAAACTTTTTGTTTGACCCTATATATCTCGAAAAGTATTAGTTTTTTTAAAAAAACTTAAGAATACTTTTTTGTGTAATATTAAATTCTACATCAAAGAACATCAAAAAATCTTATTTTAATTAAAAACGTTAAAAGTTATGACAGAAAAACTGAGATTAAGTTTATATTTACAAACTTTTTGTTTGCCCCTGTATATCTCGAGAAGTATCAGTTCTTTTGAAAAAACTCAAGAATACTTATTTATGTAAAATAAAATTTTACATCAAAAAACGTTAAAAAACCTCTTTTTAATTAAAAACTTTAAAAGATATGACAGTAAAACTAAGATCAAATTTATATTTACAAACTTTTTGTTTGACCCTGTATATCTCGAAAAGTATTAGTTTTTTTAAAAAAACTCAGGAATACTTTTTTATGTAAAATTAAATTTTACATCAAAAAACCCCAAAACATCTTATTTTAATTAAAAACTTTAAAAGTTATGACAGAAAAACTGAGATCAAATTTATATTTACAAACTTTTTGTTTGACCCTATATATCTCGAAAAGTATTAGTTTTTTTAAAAAAATTCTAGAATACTTTTTTGTGTAATATTAAATTCTACATCAAAAAATCTTATTTTAATTAAAAACGTTAAAAGTTATGACAGAAAAACTGAGATTAAATTTATATTTACAAACTTTTTGTTTGACCCTGTATATTTCAAAAAGTATCAGTTTTCTTGGAAAAACTGAAGATTACTTTTTTATGTAGAAATAAATTTTACATTAAAAAACCCCAAAAAATCTCATTTTAATTACAAACTTTGAAAGTTATGATAGAAAAACTGAGATCCAATTTATATTTACAAACTTTTTGTTTAACCCTATATATCTCAAAAAGTATTGGTTTTTTTGAAAAAACTCAAGAATACTTTTTTGTGTAATATTAGATTCTACATCCAAAAATATTATTTTAATTAAAAACGTAAAAGTTATGACAGAAAAACTGAGATTAAATTTATATTTAAAAACTTTTTGTTTGACCCTGTATATCTCGAAAAGTGTCAGTTCTTTCGAAAAAACTGAAGAATACTCATTTATGTAAAATTAAATTTTACATTAAAGAACCCCAAAAACTCTCATTTTAATTAAAAACTTTAAAGGTTATGACAGTAAAACTGAGATCAAATTTATATTTACAAACTTTCTGTTTGACCCTATATATCTCGAAAAGTATTAGTTTTTTTTTTTAAAACTTAGGAATACTTTTTTGTGTAATATTAAATTCTACATCAAAAAATCTTATTTTAATTAAAAACGTTAAAAGTTATGACAGAAAAACTGGGATTAAGTTTATATTTACAAACTTTTTGTTTGACCCTGTATATCTCGAAAAGTATCAGTTCTTTTGAAAAAAATAAACAACACTTATTTATGTAGAATTTAATTTTACATCAAAAACGTTAAAAAACATCATTTTAATTAAAAACTTTAGAAGTTATGAGAGAAAAACTGAGATCAAATTTATATTTACAAACTTTTTGTTTAACCCTATATATCTCGAAAAGTATCAGTTTTTTTGAAAAAACTCAAGAATAATTTTTTATGTAAAATTAAATTTTACATCAAGCAAACCCAAAAATTCTTATTTTAATTAAAAACGTTAAAAGTTATGACAGAAAAACTGAGATTAAGTTTATATTTACAAACTTTTTGTTTGACCCTATATATCTCGAAAAGTATTAGTTTTTTTAAAAAAACTTAAGAAAACTTTTTTGTGTAATATTAAATTCTACATAAAAAAGCATCAAAAAATCTTATTTTTATTAAAAACGGTAAAAGTTATAACAGAAAAACTAAGATCAAATTTATATTTACAAACTTTTTGGTTGACCCTATATATCTCGAAAAGTATTAGTTTTTTTGAAAAAACTCAGGAATACTTATTTATGTAAAATTAAAAAACATCAGAAAACATCAAAAAATCTTATTTTAATTAAAAACGTTAGAAGTTATGACAGAAAAACTGAGATAAAATTTATATTTACAATTTTTTTGTTTGACCCTGTATATCTCGAAAAGTATCAGTTTTTTTGAAAAAACTCAAGAATACTTTTTTATGTAAAATTCAATTTTACATCAAAAAAACCCAAAAAATCTTATTTTAATTAAAAACGTTAAAAGTTATGACAGAAAAACTGAGATCAAATTTATATTTACAAACTTTTTGTTTGACCCTGTATATCTCGAAAAGTATCAGTTTTTTTGAAAAAACTCAAAGACACTTTTTAATGTGAAATTAAATTTTACATCAAAAAACGTTTAAAACCTCTTTTTAATTAAAAACTTTAAAAGATATGACAGAAAAACTAAGATCAAATTTATATTTACAAACTTTTTGTTTGACCCTGTATATCTCGAGAAGAACCAGTTTTTTTGAAAAAACTCAAGAATACTTTTTTATGTAAAATTAAATTTTACATTATAAAACGTTAAAAAACCTCATTTTATTTAAAAACTTTAAAAGTTATGACAGAAAAACTAAGATCAAATTTATATTTACAAACTTTTTGTTTGACCCTATATATCTCGAAAAGTATTAGTTTTTTTGAAAAAACTTAAATATACTTTTTTGTGTAATATTAAATTCTACATGAAAAAACATCAAAAAATTGTATTTTAATTAAAAACGTTAAAAGTTATGACAGAAAAACTAAGATTAAATTTATATTTACAAACTTTTTGTTTGACCCTGTATATCTCGAAAAGTATTAATTTTTTAAAAAAAACTCAGGAATACTTTTTTATGTAAAATTAAATTTTACATCAAAAAACCCGAAAAAATCTTATTTTAATTAAAAACTTTAAAAGTTATGACAGAAAAACTGAGATCAAATTTATATTTACAAACTTTTTGTTTGACCCTATATATCTCGAAAAGTATTAGTTTTTTTGAAAAAATTCTGGAATACTTTTTTGTGTAATATTAAATTCTACATCAAAAAATCTTATTTTAATTAAAAACGTTAAAATTTATGACAGAAAAACTGAGATTAAATTTATATTTACAAACTTTTTGTTTGACCCAGTATATTTCAAAAAGTATCAGTTTTCTTGGAAAAACTGAAGATTACTTTTTTATGTAGAAATAAATTTTACATTAAAAAACCCCAAAAAATCTCATTTTAATTACAAACTTTGAAAGTTATGATAGAAAAACTGAGATCCAATTTATATTTACAAACTTTTTGTTTAACCCTATATATCTCAAAAAGTATTGGTTTTTTTGAAAAAACTCAAGAATACTTTTTTGTGTAATATTAGATTCTACATCCAAAAATATTATTTTAATTAAAAACGTAAAAGTTATGACAGAAAAACTGAGATTAAATTTATATTTAAAAACTTTTTGTTTGACCCTGTATATCTCGAAAAGTGTCAGTTCTTTCGAAAAAACTGAGAAATACTCATTTATGTAAAATTAAATTTTACATTAAAGAACCCCAAAAACTCTCATTTTAATTAAAACCTTTAAAGGTTATGACAGTAAAACTGAGATCAAATTTATATTTACAAACTTTCTGTTTGACCCTATATATCTCGAAAAGTATTAGTTTTTTTTAAAAAACTTAGGAACACTTTTTTGTGTAATATTAAATTCTACATCAAAAAATCTTATTTTAATTAAAAACGTTAAAAGTTATGACAGAAAAACTGAGATCAAATTTATATTTACAAACTTTTTGTTTAACCCTATATATCTCGAAAAGTATCAGTTTTTTGAAAAAACTCAAGAATAATTTTTTATGTAAAATTAAATTTTACATCAAACAAACCCAAAAATTCTTATTTTAATTAAAAACGTTAAAAGTTATGACAGAAAAACTGAGATTAAGTTTATATTTACAAACTTTTATGTTTGACCCTGTATATCTCGAAAAGTATCAGTTCTTTTGAAAAATATAAACAACACTTATTTATGTAGAATTTAATTTTACATCAAAAACGTTAAAAAACATCATTTTAATTAAAAACTTTAGAAGTTATGACAGTAAAACTAAGATCAAATTTATATTTACAAACTTTTTGTTTGACCCTATATATCTCGAAAAGTATTAGTTTTTTTAAAAAAACTCAGGAATACTTATTTATGTAAAATTAAAAAACATCAAAAACCATCAAAAAATCTTATTTTAATTAAAAACGTTAGAAGTTATGACAGAAAAACTGAGATCAAATTTATATTTACAAACTTTTTGTTTAACCCTATATATCTCGAAAAGTATCAGTTTTTTGGAAAAAACTCAAGAATAATTTTTTATGTAAAATTAAATTTTACATCAAACAAACCCAAAAATTCTTATTTTTATTAAAAACGGTAAAAGTTATAACAGAAAAACTAAGATCAAATTTATATTTACAAACTTTTTGGTTGACCCTATATATCTCGAAAAGTATTAGTTTTTTTGAAAAAACATTGAAATACTTTTTTGTGTAATATTTAATTCTACATCAAAAACATCAAAACATCTTATTTTATTTAAAAACATTAAAAGTTATGACAGAAAAACTGAGATAAAATTTATATTTACAAACTTTTTGTTTGACCCTTTATATCTCGAAAAGTATCAGTTTTTTTGAAAAAAACTCAGTGATACCTTTTTATGTATAATTAAATTTTACATAAAAAAACCCCAAAAACTCTCATTTTAATTAAAAACTTTAAAAGTTATGAAAGAAAAACTGAGATCAAATTTATATTTACAAACTTTTTGTTTGACCCTGTATATCTCGAAAAGTATCAGTTTTTTTAAAAAAACTCAGGAATACTTTTTTATGTAAAATAAAATTTTACAATAAAAAAGGTTAAAAAACCTTATTTTCATTAAAAACTTTAAAAGTTATGACAGAAAAACTAAGATCAAATTTATATTTACAAACTTTTTGTTTGACCCTGTATATCTCGAAAAGTATCAGTTTTTTTGAAAAACACTCAAGAATACCTTTTTATGTATAATTAAATTTTACATCAAAAAACCCCAAAAAATCTCATTTTAATTAAAAACTTTAAAAGTTATGAAAGAAAAACTGAGATCAAATTTATATTTACAAACTTTTTGTTTGACCCTGTATATCTCAAAAAGTATCAGTTTTTTTGAAAAAACTCAGGAATACTTTTTTATGTAAAATTAAATTTTACAATAAAAAAGGTTAAAAAACCTTATTTTAATTAAAAACTTTTAAAGTTATGACAGAAAAACTAAGATCAAATTTATATTTACAAATTTTTTGTTTGACCCTGTATATCTCGAAAAGTATTAGTTTTTTTGAAAAAACTCAAGAATAATTTTTTATGTAGAATTAAATTTTACATCAAAAAAACCAAAATAATCTCATTTTATTTAAAAATTTTAAAAGTTATGACAAAAAAACTAAGATCAAATTTATATTTACAATTTTTTTGTTTGACCCTATATATCTCGAAAAGTATTGGTTTTTTTGAAAAAATTCTGGAATACTTTTTTGTGTAATATTAAATTCTACATCAAAAAATCTTATTTTAATTAAAAACGTTAAAATTTATGACAGAAAAACTGAGATTAAATTTATATTTACAAACTTTTTGTTTGACCCAGTATATTTCAAAAAGTATCAGTTTTCTTGGAAAAACTGAAGATTACTTTTTTATGTAGAAATAAATTTTACATTAAAAAACCCCAAAAATCTCATTTTAATTACAAACTTTGAAAGTTATGATAGAAAAACTGAGATCCAATTTATATTTACAAACTTTTTGTTTAACCCTATATATCTCAAAAAGTATTGGTTTTTTTGAAAAAACTCAAGAATACTTTTTTGTGTAATATTAGATTCTACATCCAAAAATATTATTTTAATTAAAAACGTAAAAGTTATGACAGAAAAACTGAGATTAAATTTATATTTAAAAACTTTTTGTTTGACCCTGTATATCTCGAAAAGTGTCAGTTCTTTCGAAAAACTGAGAAATACTCATTTATGTAAAATTAAATTTTACATTAAAGAACCCCAAAAACTCTCATTTTAATTAAAACCTTTAAAGGTTATGACAGTAAAACTGAGATCAAATTTATATTTACAAACTTTCTGTTTGACCCTATATATCTCGAAAAGTATTAGTTTTTTTTAAAAAACTTAGGAATACTTTTTTGTGTAATATTAAATTCTACATCAAAAAATCTTATTTTAATTAAAAACGTTAAAAGTTATGACAGAAAAACTGAGATCAAATTTATATTTACAAACTTTTTGTTTAACCCTATATATCTCGAAAAGTATCAGTTTTTTTGAAAAAACTCAAGAATAATTTTTTATGTAAAATTAAATTTTACATCAAACAAACCCAAAAATTCTTATTTTAATTAAAAACGTTAAAAGTTATGACAGAAAAACTGAGATTAAGTTTATATTTACAAACTTTTATGTTTGACCCTGTATATCTCGAAAAGTATCAGTTCTTTTGAAAAATATAAACAACACTTATTTATGTAGAATTTAATTTTACATCAAAAACGTTAAAAAACATCATTTTAATTAAAAACTTTAGAAGTTATGACAGTAAAACTAAGATCAAATTTATATTTACAAACTTTTTGTTTGACCCTATATATCTCGAAAAGTATTAGTTTTTTTAAAAAAACTCAGGAATACTTATTTATGTAAAATTAAAAAACATCAAAAACCATCAAAAAATCTTATTTTAATTAAAAACGTTAGAAGTTATGACAGAAAAACTGAGATCAAATTTATATTTACAAACTTTTTGTTTAACCCTATATATCTCGAAAAGTATCAGTTTTTTGGAAAAAACTCAAGAATAATTTTTTATGTAAAATTAAATTTTACATCAAACAAACCCAAAAATTCTTATTTTATTAAAAACGGTAAAAGTTATAACAGAAAAACTAAGATCAAATTTATATTTACAAACTTTTTGGTTGACCCTATATATCTCGAAAAGTATTAGTTTTTTTGAAAAAACATTGAAATACTTTTTTGTGTAATATTTAATTCTACATCAAAAACATCAAAACATCTTATTTTATTTAAAAACATTAAAAGTTATGACAGAAAAACTGAGATAAAATTTATATTTACAAACTTTTTGTTTGACCCTTTATATCTCGAAAAGTATCAGTTTTTTTGAAAAAAACTCAGTGATACCTTTTTATGTATAATTAAATTTTACATAAAAAAACCCCAAAAACTCTCATTTTAATTAAAAACTTTAAAAGTTATGAAAGAAAAACTGAGATCAAATTTATATTTACAAACTTTTTGTTTGACCCTGTATATCTCGAAAAGTATCAGTTTTTTTGAAAAAACTCAGGAATACTTTTTTATGTAAAATAAAATTTTACAATAAAAAAGGTTAAAAAACCTTATTTTCATTAAACACTTTAAAAGTTATGACAGAAAAACTAAGATCAAATTTATATTTACAAACTTTTTGTTTGACCCTGTATATCTCGAAAAGTATCAGTTTTTTTGAAAAACACTCAAGAATACCTTTTTATGTATAATTAAATTTTACATCAAAAAACCCCAAAAAATCTCATTTTAATTAAAAACTTTACAAGTTATGAAAGAAAAACTGAGATCAAATTTATATTTACAAACTTTTTGTTTGACCCTGTATATCTCAAAAAGTATCAGTTTTTTTGAAAAAACTCAGGAATACTTTTTTATGTAAAATTAAATTTTACAATAAAAAAGGTTAAAAAACCTTATTTTAATTAAAAACTTTAAAAGTTATGACAGAAAAACTAAGATCAAATTTATATTTACAAATTTTTTGTTTGACCCTGTATATCTCGAAAAGTATTAGTTTTTTTGAAAAAACTCAAGAATAATTTTTTATGTAGAATTAAATTTTACATCAAAAAAACCAAAATAATCTCATTTTATTTAAAAATTTTAAAAGTTATGACAAAAAAACTAAGATCAAATTTATATTTACAATTTTTTTGTTTGACCCTATATATCTCGAAAAGTATTGGTTTTTTTTGAAAAAACTTAAGAATACTTTTTGTGTAATATTAAAATTCTACATTAAAGAACATCAAAAAATCGTATCTTAATTAAAAACGTTAAAAGTTATGACAGAAAAACTAAGATTAAATTTATATTTACAAACTTTTTGTTTGACCCTGTATATCTGAAAAAGTATTAGTTTTTTTAAAAAAATCGAGAATACTTTTTTATGTAAAATTAAATTTTACATCAAAAAACCCCAACAAATCTTATTTTAATTAAAAACTTTAAAAGTTATGACAGAAAAACTGAGATCAAATTTATATTTACAAACTTTTTGTTTGACCCTATATATCTCGAAAAGTATTAGTTTTTTTAAAAAACTTAAGAAAAATTTTTTTTGTGTAATATTAAATTCTACATAAAAAAACATAAAAAAATCGTATTTATATTAAAAACGGTAAAAGTTATAACAGAAAAATTAAGATCAAATTTATATTTACAAACTTTTTGTTTGACCCTGTATATCTCGAAAAGTATCAGTTTTTTTGAAATAAACTCAGGAATACTTTTTTATGTAAAATTAAATCTTACATCAAAAAACCCCAAAAAATCTCATTTTAATTAAAAACTTTAAAAGTTATGAAAGAAAAACTAAGATCAAATTTATATTTACAAACTTTTTGTTTGACCCTATATATCTAAAAAAGTATTAGTTTTTTGAAAAAACTCAAGAATACTTATTTATGTAAGATTAAATTCTACATCAAAAAACATTAAAAAATCTTATTTCATTTAAAAACATTAAAAGTTATGACAGAAAAACTGAGATAAAATTTATATTTACAAACTTTTTGTTTGACCCTGTATATCTCGAAAAGTATCAGTTTTTTTGAAAAAAACTCAGGAATACCTTTTTATGTATAATTAAATTTTACATCAAAAAACCCCAAAAAATCTCATTTGAATTAAAAACTTTTAAAAGTTATGAAAGAAAAACTGAGATCAAATTTATATTTACAAACTTTTTGTTTGACCCTGTATATCTCGAAAAGTATCAGTTTTTTTAAAAAAATTCAGGAATACTTTTTTATGTAAAATTAAATTTTACAATAAAAAAGGTTAAAAAACCTTATTTTCATTAAAAACTTTAAAAGTTATGACAGAAAAACTAAGATCAAATTTATATTTCCAAACTTTTTGTTTGAACCTATATATCTCGAAAAGTATTAGTTTTTTTGAAAAAACTTAAGAATACTTTTTTGTGTAATATTAAATTCTACATTAAAAAACATCAAAAAATCGTATTTTAATAAAAAACGTTAAAAGTTATGACAGAAAAACTAAGATTAAATTTATATTTACAAACTTTTTGTTTGACCCTGTATATCTGAAAAAGTATTAGTTTTTTTAAAAAAACTCAGGAATACTTATTTATGTAAAATTAAAAAACATCAAAAAACATCAAAAAATCTTATTTTAAATAAAAACGTTAGAAGTTATGACAGAAAAACTGAGATCAAATTTATATTTACAAACTTTTTGTTTAACCCTATATATCTCGAAAAGTATCAGTTTTTTTTGAAAAATCTCAAGAATAATTTTTTATGTAAAATTAAATTTTACATCAAACAAACCCAAAAATTCTTATTTTAATTAAAAACGTTAAAAGTTATGACAGAAAAACTGAGATTAAGTTTATATTTACAAACTTTTTGTTTGACCCTATATATCTCGAAAAGTATTAGTTTTTTTAAAAAAACTTAAGAAAACTTTTTTGTGTAATATTAAATTCTACATAAAAAAGCTTTAAAAAATCTTATTTTTATTAAAAACGGTAAAAGTTATAACAGAAAAACTAAGATCAAATTTATATTTACAAACTTTTTGGTTGACCCTATATATCTCGAAAAGTATTAGTTTTTTTGAAAAAACTCAGGAATACTTATTTATGTAAAATTAAAAAACATCAGAAAACATCAAAAAATCTTATTTTAATTAAAAACGTTAGAAGTTATGACAGAAAAACTGAGATAAAATTTATATTTACAATTTTTTTGTTTGACCCTGTATATCTCGAAAAGTATCAGTTTTTTTGAAAAAACTCAAGAATACTTTTTTATGTAAAATTCAATTTTACATCAAAAAAACCCAAAAAATCTTATTTTAATTAAAAACGTTAAAAGTTATGACAGAAAAACTGAGATCAAATTTATATTTACAAACTTTTTGTTTGACCCTGTATATCTCGAAAAGTATCAGTTTTTTTGAAAAAACTCAAAAACACTTTTTATGTAAAATTAAATTTTACATCAAAAAACGTTTAAAACCTCTTTTTAATTAAAAACTTTAAAAGATATGACAGAAAAACTAAGATCAAATTTATATTTACAAACTTTTTGTTTGACCCTGTATATCTCGAGAAGAACCAGTTTTTTTGAAAAAACTCAAGAATACTTTTTTATGTAAAATTAAATTTTACATTATAAAACGTTAAAAAACCTCATTTTATTTAAAAACTTTAAAAGTTATGACAGAAAAACTAAGATCAAATTTATATTTACAAACTTTTTGTTTGACCCTATATATCTCGAAAAGTATTAGTTTTTTTGAAAAAACTTAAGAATACTTTTTTGTGTAATATTAAATTCTACATCAAAAAACATCAAAAAATTGTATTTTAATTAAAAACGTTAAAAGTTATGACAGAAAAACTAAGATTAAATTTATATTTACAAACTTTTTGTTTGACCCTGTATATCTCGAAAAGTATTAATTTTTTTAAAAAAACTCAGGAATACTTTTTTATGTAAAATTAAATTTTACATCAAAAAACCCCAAAAAATCTTATTTTAATTAAAAACTTTAAAAGTTATGACAGAAAAACTGAGATCAAATTTATATTTACAAACTTTTTGTTTGACCCAATATATCTCGAAAAGTATTAGTTTTTTTGAAAAAATTCTGGAATACTTTTTTGTGTAATATTAAATTCTACAGCAAAAAATCTTATTTTAATTAAAAACGTTAAAATTTATGACAGAAAAACTGAGATTCAATTTATATTTACAAACTTTTTGTTTGACCCAGTATATTTCAAAAAGTATCAGTTTTCTTGGAAAAACTGAAGATTACTTTTTTATGTAGAAATAAATTTTACATTAAAAAACCCCAAAAAATCTCATTTTAATTACAAACTTTGAAAGTTATGATAGAAAAACTGAGATCCAATTTATATTTACAAACTTTTTGTTTAACCCTATATATCTCAAAAAGTATTGGTTTTTTTGAAAAAACTCAAGAATACTTTTTTGTGTAATATTAGATTCTACATCCAAAAATATTATTTTAATTAAAAACGTAAAAGTTATGACAGAAAAACTGAGATTAAATTTATATTTAAAAACTTTTTGTTTGACCCTGTATATCTCGAAAAGTGTCAGTTCTTTCGAAAAAACTGAGAAATACTCATTTATGTAAAATTAAATTTTACATTAAAGAACCCCAAAAACTCTCATTTTAATTAAAACCTTTAAAGGTTATGACAGTAAAACTGAGATCAAATTTATATTTACAAACTTTCTGTTTGACCCTATATATCTCGAAAAGTATTAGTTTTTTTTAAAAAACTTAGGAATACTTTTTTGTGTAATATTAAATTCTACATCAAAAAATCTTATTTTAATTAAAAACGTTAAAAGTTATGACAGAAAAACTGAGATAAAATTTATATTTACAATTTTTTTGTTTGACCCTGTATATCTCGAAAAGTATCAGTTTTTTTGAAAAAACTCAGGAATACTTTTTTATGTAAAATTCAATTTTACATCAAAAAAACCCAAAAAATCTTATTTTAATTAAAAACGTTAAAAGTTATGACAGAAAAACTGAGATCAAATTTATATTTACAAACTTTTTGTTTGACCCTGTATATCTCGAAAAGTATCAGTTTTTTTGAAAAAACTCAAAAACACTTTTTTATGTAAAATTAAATTTTACATCAAAAAACGTTTAAAACCTCTTTTTAATTAAAAACTTTAAAAGATATGACAGAAAAACTAAGATCAAATTTATATTTACAAACTTTTTGTTTGACCCTGTATATCTCGAGAAGAACCAGTTTTTTTGAAAAAACTCAAGAATACTTTTTTATGTAAAATTAAATTTTACATTATAAAACGTTAAAAAACCTCATTTTGTTTAAAAACTTTAAAAGTTATGACAGAAAAACTAAGATCAAATTTATATTTACAAACTTTTTGTTTGACCCTATATATCTCGAAAAGTATTAGTTTTTTGAAAAAACTTAAGAATACTTTTGTGTGTAATATTAAATTCTACATCAAAAAACATCAAAAAATTGTATTTTAATTAAAAACGTTAAAAGTTATGACAGAAAAACTAAGATTAAATTTATATTTACAAACTTTTTGTTTGACCCTGTATATCTCGAAAAGTATTAATTTTTTTAAAAAAACTCAGGAATACTTTTTTATGTAAAATTAAATTTTACATCAAAAAACCCCAAAAAATCTTATTTTAATTAAAAACTTTAAAAGTTATGACAGAAAAACTGAGATCAAATTTATATTTACAAACTTTTTGTTTGACCCAATATATCTCGAAAAGTATTAGTTTTTTTGAAAAAATTCTGGAATACTTTTTTGTGTAATATTAAATTCTACATCAAAAAAATCTTATTTTAATTAAAAACGTTAAAATTTATGACAGAAAAACTGAGATTAAATTTATATTTACAAACTTTTTGTTTGACCCAGTATATTTCAAAAAGTATCAGTTTTCTTGGAAAAACTGAAGATTACTTTTTTATGTAGAAATAAATTTTACATTAAAAAACCCCAAAAAAATCTCATTTTAATTACAAACTTTGAAAGTTATGATAGAAAAACTGAGATCCAATTTATATTTACAAACTTTTGTTTAACCCTATATATCTCAAAAAGTATTGGTTTTTTTGAAAAAACTCAAGAATACTTTTTTGTGTAATATTAGATTCTACATCCAAAAATATTATTTTAATTAAAAACGTAAAAGTTATGACAGAAAAACTGAGATTAAATTTATATTTAAAAACTTTTTGTTTGACCCTGTATATCTCGAAAAGTGTCAGTTCTTTCGAAAAAACTGAGAAATACTCATTTATGTAAAATTAAATTTTACATTAAAGAACCCCAAAAACTCTCATTTTAATTAAAACCTTTAAAGGTTATGACAGTAAAACTGAGATCAAATTTATATTTACAAACTTTCTGTTTGACCCTATATATCTCGAAAAGTATTAGTTTTTTTTAAAAAACTTAGGAATACTTTTTTGTGTAATATTAAATTCTACATCAAAAAATCTTATTTTAATTAAAAACGTTAAAAGTTATGACAGAAAAACTGAGATCAAATTTATATTTACAAACTTTTTGTTTAACCCTATATATCTCGAAAAGTATCAGTTTTTTTAAAAAAACTCAAGAATAATTTTTTATGTAAAATTAAATTTTACATCAAACAAACCCAAAAATTCTTATTTTAATTAAAAACGTTAAAAGTTATGACAGAAAAACTGAGATTAAGTTTATATTTACAAACTTTTATGTTTGACCCTGTATATCTCGAAAAGTATCAGTTCTTTTGAAAAATATAAACAACACTTATTTATGTAGAATTTAATTTTACATCAAAAACGTTAAAAAACATCATTTTAATTAAAAACTTTAGAAGTTATGACAGTAAAACTAAGATCAAATTTATATTTACAAACTTTTTGTTTGACCCTATATATCTCGAAAAGTATTAGTTTTTTTAAAAAAACTCAGGAATACTTATTTATGTAAAATTAAAAAACATCAAAAACCATCAAAAAATCTTATTTTAATTAAAAACGTTAGAAGTTATGACAGAAAAACTGAGATCAAATTTATATTTACAAACTTTTTGTTTAACCCTATATATCTCGAAAAGTATCAGTTTTTTTGAAAAAACTCAAGAATAATTTTTTATGTAAAATTAAATTTTACATCAAACAAACCCAAAAATTCTTATTTTTATTAAAAACGGTAAAAGTTATAACAGAAAAACTAAGATCAAATTTATATTTACAAACTTTTTGGTTGACCCCTATATATCTCGAAAAGTATTAGTTTTTTTGAAAAAACATTGAAATACTTTTTTGTGTAATATTTAATTCTACATCAAAAACATCAAAACATCTTATTTTATTTAAAAACATTAAAAGTTATGACAGAAAAACTGAGATAAAATTTATATTTACAAACTTTTTGTTTGACCCGGTATATCTCGAAAAGTATCAGTTTTTTTAAAAAAACTCAGGAATACTTTTTTATGTAAAATAAAATTTTACAATAAAAAAGGTTAAAAAACCTTATTTTCATTAAAAACTTTAAAAGTTATGACAGAAAAACTAAGATCAAATTTATATTTACAAACTTTTTGTTTGACCCTGTATATCTCGAAAAGTATCAGTTTTTTTGAAAAACACTCAGGAATACCTTTTTATGTATAATTAAATTTTACATCAAAAAACCCCAAAAAATCTCATTTTAATTAAAAACTTTAAAAGTTATGAAAGAAAAACTGAGATCAAATTTATATTTACAAACTTTTTGTTTGACCCTGTATATCTCAAAAAGTATCAGTTTTTTTGAAAAAACTCAGGAATACTTTTTTATGTAAAATTAAATTTTACAATAAAAAAGGTTAAAAAACCTTATTTTAATTAAAAACTTTAAAAGTTATGACAGAAAAACTAAGATCAAATTTATATTTACAAATTTTTTGTTTGACCCTGTATATCTCGAAAAGTATTAGTTTTTTTGAAAAATCTCAAGA
>CAXIIO010000710.1:0-69454 GCA_964028335.1 Altica lythri | reverse complement strand
AATCCAGATATTCAAAATTTGTTAAGAACCATTCGTCATGAATTACAAATACGATTTCAGGATATTGAAGAAACCATTTAAGGTAGACAGTCCTGGATTTATAATTAGGCCGTATAGGCCGCGGCCTAGGGGCGGCAGATTTCAGAGGACAGTCACTTGATTTCAGAAGATAAAAGTGAAACACGTCCACTGGTTTTCTGAACTTTCAATAAATCCCTATAGAAAAAAACTTATTCCTATCGAAACCTATATTATCGCGTGAGTGATAGATGAGAGCAGCGCGGCGGGCGAACGGTGCGACAGGAGAGTGGCTCAACGTAACAACCCCCGCACCCCGCTTGCAGAATTTCATGAAGATCGGTTCAGTCGTTTAAGCGTGAAAGACGGACAAACAAACTAACAAACCAACACACTTTCACATTTATATTATTAGTATGGATTAACACTCATTAAATGAAAACTGTCCCTCATTAAAATGAAAGATACTTTCACTGTCGGCTGGTGGTCACATTCATGGGCGTTGATCCTGGGGGGGGGACACAGGGGACGCGTCCCCCCAATATTTTGTATAGGCTATGTCCCCCGGAAAAATTTATTAAAGATTTAAATTATGATAACACATTTTTATTAGTTTATTTCTAAATCGGGAATAAACTGGCCTTGTACGAAATATACAGGGTGTTTCAGGATTATATGGTCAAATTAAAAATTCGAATTCAGGACCCAAAAATAAGAAAAACGTTTCCTATGGAATAATATCCGGAAACGCTTTGTTAAATAGTTATGCCCCTCTAAATAGGGGGGTTGAAATTAGATTTTTAATTTTTTACTCAAACATAGGAAAAGATAAAAATTTGAACTTTGGTAAATATTTTGTACTGGTAGAAACACTTCAAAAGAATTTTTTTTTAATCATTCCCTATTATCAAAAAGGGTAAAATTAGCAACCCTTACTTCGTTTTTTACTACAAATTTTATAGTTGTTAAAATTTTATCATAAAAAAATACACCCACCCTGTATAAACTTATATTTAGAATATTTTTTTACTCTTAAAGTTTTTTAATAAAACTAATCGTTTTTTATTAAAAAAATAAAATATTCAAAACCGCACTATTACTGATTAAAAAAATTATTATCGTAACAAGACGAAAGATATCTAGTAGGCTGCTGTCAAATAATATTTATCTGTCATAAGCGCAAAATATGTAGGTACATATTTTTCTTCTTTTTGAATTATGAAAGTTAAAAGTAATACAGCGAATACCAATAAAGGGGTAGTTTTCTATTAACAATTAATTATAAAAAATTATGCAGCAATAAATTACGCTTAGTAAACATAGTAACTGAAACATCAATTTGCAATATTAAAAATGATTTTGTTCAAAATGAGATCCACCAGCTCGAAGACAAGCATTACATCTTCTAATCATGGAACGCGTTGCTGACCGACAATTTTCTGGAGTCAGATCTTCACTTGCCTGGCTAATCCTTTGCTTCAACTGATTAGGGTTATTTACTGGTACTTCGTAAACTTTTTGTTTAATAGCACCCCATACAAAAAAATCCAAGGGTGTTAGATCAGGTGAGCGTGCGGGCCAAGCTACAGGTCCACCACGTCCGATCCATCTTCCAGGATAGTTAATGTTTAACCATTGCCGAGGACCCCTGCCAAAGTGAGAGGGGCAACCATCCAGTTGAAACCAGCTGTTCATTCGAATATTCAAAGGGACATTCTCAATAAGGTTGTAAA
Organism: Altica lythri; assembly: GCA_964028335.1. Lineage (NCBI taxonomy): Eukaryota > Metazoa > Arthropoda > Insecta > Coleoptera > Chrysomelidae > Altica > Altica lythri. The sequence continues at coordinate 67,703 of CAXIIO010000710.1, read as the reverse complement.
AATCATTGTTTAAAAAACCAACAAAACCGACCGCTGTCAATCGATTTGGTAAAAAATGTGGTCCAATTAATGTATCGTCCAATATCCCCAACCACACATTACAATGGAATTCGTGTTGGAAATTGAGTTCACGTGCTGCATGGGGATTCTCATGTGACCAAATATGACTATTTCTTTGGTTTAAAATACCGCGTCTAGTAAATGTAGCTTCATCTGTCCAGATAATGTGCTGAAGAAATTGGGGATCGTTTTCGTATTTGTTTAAAATCCAATCGCAAAATATTCGTCGGCGTGGCAAATCTTGAGGTAATAAACCTTGAACAGACTGAATGTGATATGGATGGCGTCCGTCTGCTCTAAGAGTCCTCCAAATGAGACTATTTAAAATTCCCAATTCAGCACCAGATCTTCTTATACTTGTGGATGGTACCTGGTCAAAATGGTTCAATATCGCATCTGTCCTTATTTCATTCTGAAATGGAGCAAATGGTCCATCACCATTACTTAGTACACTAAAAGATCCAGTTTCCTTTAATCTACTGAACGTTGTAGTGAAAACTGACTTCGCTGGCAATCTTCTGTTTGGGTACCGCATGGCGTACTCACGGCCAGCAGCAGAGGCATTTCCATTACAAAAACCGTATACGAATACAATATCAGCATATTCTGCGTTACTACACGTCTTAGGCATAACTGTCACTTATTAACAATGATTTTTGATAAAAACACTTTAACAAATTAAACACACAAAACAAATTCGCGAGTTAAGAAAATGCCAATTTTGAGCTAATAACAGATAAATATTATTTGACAGCAGCCTACTAGATATTTTTCGTTTTGTTACGATAATAATTTTTTAAATCAGTCATAGTGCGGTTTTGAATATTTTATTTTTTTAATAAAAACGATTAGTTTTATTAAAAAACTTTAAGAGTAAAAAATTTTTCTAAATTATTAGTTTATACAGGGTGTATTTTTTTATGATAAAATTATAACAAATATAAAAGTTGTAGTAAAAAACGAATTAAGGGTTGCTAATCTTACCCTTTTTGATAATAGGGGATGATTAAAAAAAAATCTTCTGAAGTGTTTCTACCAGTACAAAATATTTACCAAAGTTCATATTTTTAGCTTTTCCTATCTTTGGGTAAAAAATTAAAAAACTAATTTCAACCCCCCTATTTGGAGGGGCATAACTATTTAACGAAGCGTTTCCGGATATTATTCCATGGGAAACTTTTTTCTTATTTTTGGGTCCTGAACTCAAATTTTCAATTTGACCATATAATCCTGAAACACCCTGTATATATATATATATATATATATATATACAACAAAAAACCAAAAATATTTCATCTCAATATATATATATATATATATATATATAACAAACAAAGTGCCAAGAAAACGCGCATCAATATAAAAAAAAAAAGGAGGATAACGGGCAATGTACGCAACAAGGATCATAGGTTACAAGTAGGAATGGTATATATATATATATATATATATATATATATATATATATATATATATATATATAATATATATTGAGATGAAATATTTTTGTTTTTTTGTTGATTTGTTCAATTATTTCTCTTTCCCTTGGTCTGTCGAAGTAGAAGGTTGGAATAAAAGTGATGGAGTTTTAAAATTGAGTTTTTTTATAAAAAAGAAAGTTTAAAGAGTTTTGAATGGTTTAATATTGGTAATAATGTCAAATAGAAGAATTTTATATAAGACTGGTAAGCAAAAAGAGTATTTAAAGATAATTTAAAAGATTTAAAAAAAGACTATAAGAAGAGATATTGAATCAGAAATAAGATTTATCATTGTTAAGAAGATTATATTATTAAGTTAAGAAGAAAAATATTCAAAGAAGTACTTACCAGTTATAATTGAAGCAGTTTTCCTCAAGAATTAAAAAAATCCGCCACTTATATGGTTGGAAAAGGATTTATATGGTACACGATTTGAAGAATTGGAGTAAAACATTTGTGAGTTTGATTTCCAGTTGTATAAACTATTTTCACAATTCATTTATAAAAGTATTTTGCACTTTATTAGATTTAAGAATAATAATAATTTCCCATTTTCACTTTAATATCTTGATTAAAACTAATAATTTTCACATACACAAGTTTTTAAAGTATTCGTTTATAAAGTTTTAAGGTTAATTTCTGTTAAAAGATCAAGAATAGATACAATCGTGATTAACATCACGGATACAATCATTAGACATTGTTACCAGTGGCGTACCAAATAAAATATTAAAATTAAATAAAAATTAAAGTTAAATTCTATTTATCATAAAATTAAAACTTAAATTTCAATAAGTAATTTTTCTAAATATTGAACTCTGCTCTGTAGATGAGAGAAGCTCGGGCAATATAAAATAAATAATTAGAATCATATCTAGAGTTATTTATATTCATTAAAACAGCATATTAAAGGTTTAAATTTTTATAAAAAAAAGGAAAAGTTTATTTTATGGCATATATACCTAAATAATACAAATACTTGGCAAGTTATATATATTATAATATATATATGTTACCGGCAATGTGTACAATTCAGGCATTGTATGGAATACCTAGGCATTCTATACATTGCCGAGTGAATCCAGGCAAAGTATGAAATAAACTCATTTCTTAACAATTGTACAAACTTTGCCTAGGCATTGTGTATAATGCCTAGGCATTATATAGAATGTCGAAAGTTTTGCAGGCAAAGTATAAAATGAACAACATTGTTAAAAATTGTTTATTGCAAATAACAAACATGGAATGTATTAAACATAGGATCTGAAAATCCTCATATTTTACTAGAGTAAAATTTAAAAGTGAAATATTAATTTAAGAAATTACTTGTTACAGCAGGAAAGAGAACTATGGCACTTCGAGTTGCATTTTCGATTGTTTTTAACACAAGCACATTGTTTGGTTTGACATTTAGTTTTGCAAGTGCATCTCAAAAATCCTTGGCCGCTTCCTGTTGACTGAGCTGTTGCAACGGTACGAAGTCCTGTTTCTTGATCAGGCACGTCTTCTACTCGAACTAGGCTTTTTTTGCAAACTGTAAACTGTGACCTTGCGTACAGTTGTTTCAAAACTCCGTTGGCGGTCCCTAATTTGTAAAACCCATCTTCTGTCGTATCCATGACCACTGCCAGAATATTTCTCAAGTCACCTCTTCCTTTGTCAACGTCAGGAATTGGAACACGAACAGTGACTCCTTTGGTGACGGGGGGAAACTTTTTATCGGAATTATCTTTCATTTTCTTAGCTTGTTTTTCAAGACAAGCTTTTGACCTCTTCCTCTCTTTATCAATATTTTCCGAATTAAAACAAAGGACACACAACTGGGTTTTTTCAGTATCATCACACCCCTGAATTGAATGGCCACATGAAATATGTATGTCCGCTAAACATCTTGTGCAGTTTTGTTTCTTATTAGTTTGCTGCAAACAAACGCTACACATTTGTAGAAGGCTAGAACTGACCGAGACATCAACGGTTGCCTCATTAACTTCTGAAGTGTTATGATCGGTTTGGAGTGGAGGTTCTAGACTTGACATTGTTTGTGTTTCTGTTGTGTGCATGTTATTAACCACTCTTTCCAAATCTTCTTCGCTGTTAATGGAATCCAAAATGTCTCGAGGCAGAGAAGATGTTGTAAGACCGACCTTTACTTTACAGCCGAAGAGAGCCTCATAGGGCGTTCTTTTGATTCCTGAATGTAAAGCTCTATTTTTCATAAGTTGCACAAATCTCAATCCCTCACTCCAACGGTCAGTTTTTTCATCTTGCATCCAAGTCGAAATCATGTTTTCAATATCTTGGTTTGCACGTTCTACACTACCCTGACTTTGAGAATGACGTGGTTTGCCATGAACGATTTTTAACGTAGGCCAATAATCTTTTAAATTGTAAACTATTTTGTTTGCAAACTCCCTTCCATTGTCTGACTGCAATATACTTGGTGCTCCAATGAGAGTAAAAATATCAACTAGGTGATATGCTACTTCCTCAGCGGTTTTAGTTTTGAGAGGCTTAAGAATCACAAATTTTGTCAAATGATCCTGATAGACCATTATGAACTTAAACTCCCTGTCGGGCTGTGACTGGAAATCAATTAAATCTACTTGACAACGAGAATTAAATTCTGATGAAATCAGGGGCTTTACTACCACTCCTCTTTTCGAACCCTTTTGTTTCTTCTGACATGGCTCACACAAACTAATATATAGCTCAACATCATGACGTGTAACATTTTTGTACTTAATATCTAGCTCTTTTAACATTCGATCTCTTCCACCATGACCAATAGCTACATGAGCTTCATGGAGAACAGTAAATCTGAATCGTGGACATAAAATTTTACAACACTGTCTCCTTGTTTTAATGGGTGTATTAGTTTTTGCACATTTTCTACGATCATTACATCATACCTGTTGAGTAGCCAGTAGTGACGAGGTTCCTTTCTGGGCTTGGCCTTGGCATCTTCGACCTCCAACACCAGCTTCTTATAGTCGTCTTCAGTCAAAAAAACAGTATTTTTAGCACTTGCATTCCGAATTTTTACAAGTTCGGCACTAAAACGAAGTTTCAGTAGCGATAAACAATCACTGGAACTACTGATACTACTGTTCACTTGTGACATTTTCAAGCAACAATACAGTGGCACGACAGAACAGAACTAAAGCGTAGGCCTAGCACAATACTGTGGCGTGACGGAACAGAACTGAGAGCAGCGTTATAGCGGGGATGGGAGGGGGTAGTAGGTGAGGCAAGCACGTTGTAACTTGAAGAGCACACGGGAAAAACGATGAATGTCCAAAAACAATAAATCTTCAGGAGAGCGTTTTTTAATCAAAATTCGAGTTATTAGCAAGTCGGTTATGTATTTTTATCAAGTGAAAAAAAATAGCCCCTCCGTATATGTTATCCTATTTATGTAAATGCGTTTTTCGGTTATCAGACCTGTCAATCTAAAGATATCCCTCGAAATACATTATGATTACATATTATGTCTGGGAAAAATGATGAAAGTCCAATTTTTGTAAGAAATTTATTGGCAGTTCTTATAATAATAATATTCTGGCCACCTTATCCTAACTCAACCTATGAATATTCTTGTTTGGGCGGTAAATGAAGAACTTGAAGAACTTTGTAGTGTCAAATTTTGCCATAGACAAGGTACCAAACCTAAAAGTGATGCAACAATTAATACAATATTTTAATTTTATTTTTTTAGACATCACATACCCTGATTAATAAATCTAGAAGTCTGAATTTTTCATCTCTGCATGCTCAAAATAAATTATTTGTGGGGTAAATTCAAGAGGAACTGCTGTGACTGCTCGCTGCAATATTTTGATAACTTCCTGATATCTCCATATTTTTCTTTAGACAACGGCAGTAAGTCTAGGGAAATAAAAATATTTATACAAACTTGGTTGAACTATAAGAATAACGTACCTTTATACAGCTTTTCCGGTAGACTAAATTCGCCACTTTGGTTGGATGTGAAAGGCTTTCCAACAATATCAGCTGATTCCCATGCACCATTGTATGAAACGCGATAATATACTAGTCTAGGATGGTCAACAGAAACTTTTATTTCCCTTATAGGCCTGGAACGAAAAGGACATTTTTTATTTTTGTAGAGCGGCTCTAGGTGTGTCCTCCAAGAACGAAAATAGTCTTGGTTTGTGTCTTCCACGTCAAACGGGGCAGGTTTTACTCTAGATGATCGTAATACATCAATCCAGTCGGACGGAGTTTCTGTTTTTGATTTCTGGTTAACCAAACCAAAATCTTTGTCACACTCCATGTATGAGTGGCCACGTATGGGGAACGTTATCCGAATCTCTTCTAACCTTCTCTCATAGTGTACGACATGGTGCAAAAATCGAAAAACTGTGTAATTCTTGTTCTGCCCTCCGCAAGAATCACAGAATATCTGAAGGCGTTTGATATTGGCAGGTAAATAGTTGTAGATGTAATGATGTAGAAGAGAACAGACGTTGTCACTTCCTTTTTTCCCTATTATTTCACTGTATGCACAAAAAAACACTTTGCTGATTAGAGAGGACACGCAAATTGAACAAATACAATGATAGTTGACGGCTATAATAGACATCATTAGTTGAAATATTAGGAATAGGCAAATTTTTTGAGAAATCCATACAAATTGATTCCAAGTCTACTTGTTGTCTTGAGGATCTTTTGGATGCCTTTTTTCTGTCATAAAATGCAGTAGCTCTGGCAATGTGTACTTTTTTTTCTGTTTCAATTTTCTTAAGATCACTCAAAATAATTTTTTTATCCTTATCGTTTGCTTTGGACCACTTTGATTCTAGATTTTTCACCTTCACAGTTATTTCATCACATTGAGAGCAAGTATCTGAGCGTGGATAACCGAAACTAATGTTAAATTTTTCATTAAAAATTTCTCTGTAGCGGTTGTACGATATTTTGGTTTCTGGGTGCTTAATTTTGAATAAGTCGTACATTTTAGAAACACTAAGTTCTTCAGAAAGGTATGTTTTGTTACTCTTAGCCAGGCTATAATGGCTAGATCTGCCTTTAAACGATGAAATATGCTCACATACTTTAGTGATTGTAGCCTTCGTAAGTTTATGAGGTCTGCTTTCGTGACTTCCCCTGCCATCTCTGGGGGCACTTCCATCGTGTTTCAAACTAGTCTGTATGGTTTGAATTCTGCGGGGAGTTATTCCATGCAAGGATATAAATGCTTTGTAACAGACCTGAATGTCCATCATATTATCATTGTCTGGTGCCCTGCATCTTACTCTGTAGGTATATGAAGCGTCGTTGAACTTAGGTACTTGGGCTTCAGCAAGTCTAGGTCTTCGCCTTTGAACAGGCACGACGGTTATAAGACCAGCTAGGTAGGAGTTCTGTTCGTCGAAGGTTTCAAAGTTATTAAACATTTTAATAATTTCGTTTTTGTCACTATAACTAATCACCGAGAAACACTTGTGGCGTTTGCACTGACAATCAGGTCCAGTTTCATGACTATGTACTCTTAGTTTCTTGGCAACATCCACCATTCTTCCATGTCGTTTACGTTTTTTTGTTTTTTCTTCCATAGCACCAACAAAATTACTGACGACACTAATTTAATAAATAATATTCACAGGATGTAAATATAACCTCAAAATACCACGTGGATGCAACAACAACTACTGATTTAGAAATAAGCAGTCACCGAGTCCGTTGTGTTTCTAAGGACTGATAGGCGGATCCTCATCATTTTTTCAAATTACGGATGGACTTTCATCGTTTTTCCCGAGTGTGTGTATTGTTTTCATGCATTTTTCTACGTGACTGTTATCGATATTCCCGTTTATTTCGGTACCAGAAGATGCAGCTTTTTACAAGGAATAATATTATGCATTGAAATGAATTTGGCAAAAAATGGACTTTCATCGTTTTTCCCGTGTGCTCTTCTCTTGAAAACAATGGAACAGACAGATTTTTAACTCTGCCTGAACTCCAGCAGGCATTCTATAGAATGCCTAGGCAAAGTATGAAATGTTTAAAATTTCACACTTTGCCTGCTTACTTTTGGCAATGTATAGAATGCCTAGGTATTCTATACAATGCCTGATTGTACACATTGCCGGTAACATATATATATATATGAACAGTAGTGGTGTTCCGGGTTTCAATCCGTTGGTTGTTTGTGTCTTCACGACGTTTCGCCAACATCTCAGCTGGCATTTTCAAGTGATGCTTCCTTTGCGGCTGCTCAACTTGATTCCAAGTTGAGCAGCCGCAAAGGAAGCATCACTTGAAAATGCCAGCTGAGATGTTGGCGAAACGTCGTGAAGACACAAACAACCAACGGATTGAAACCCGGAACACCACTACTGTTCATTCTACCATCCGTGAAACACTACATCATAACATATATATATATATATATATATATACATCCACCTATCATTATTGCGTCATTGAATAGGCGAATCCCTATCAATATTGCATCCGATACAAAGCGGCGTCCGTATACGGACGCAGCTTTACAAACTGTTGATTTCTTGCCTATCTACACATACAACGGCTATTGTTTCAATAAAATTAAACGGTCGATAACTTGTACATCCTAACTTTTTATAATGCAGATGGCAACCCCGGAGTGGCTACATGAATTTGATGGGGACGCATTAATAATATAATTATTACCTGTTAAATTTGTATTTTTGTATTGTGGCATCATTTCAGTAAAGGCGCTCTTGTTATATACGGACTTATCGCTTTTTGTCGGTGCGGTATATGATTTTTACAAAGAACGTAGGCAACGTTGCAAGAGTCGCTGTATTTAAACGGATGTGAAGCTACTTTGAATTTTATTTTATATGTATCATACTTTTCTGCATAGAAGTAGATATTAGATATGTCTGATCGATCAAAAAAAATATTAAGCCTGGTTGGTAAGTATTAATTTACGATTATAAAGCATCATAGTATTAATATAATATTAATATATTAATTATTAATATTTATGCTTTTTATTTGATTGCTTTAAAAAACCTTTTGATATTGTTATTTATTATGTATTTAATGTTGAGATTTATTATTCTTCCAGTTAAGTAAATTTTAATATGTAATAGACAGGTCTCTGAGCAAAATTTGTTTATAGATTTTAGTTTGACATATTATTCTGATATTTTGTAGGTGTCAACACCACTCAAAATAAGACTAAGGTAAGTGTTGATTTGATTAACATTATGCTTCAATGCAGTTTGCTTTTATTATGGTTTAGCAAATGCTTTGTAGTTTAAATCTTACTACTTTTGTATATTTTATTGATTAAGAACCTACTAATGTATTTATCGATTTGTTTAGTTATGTATTTATCTGTTTATTTATTTATTTATTTATCCATTAATTTTTTTGAAGTAAAACTTCTTTAGCGAGACTAGGAGTAAAAAAGTTATTCTAACGGACGTGACGTCATTCTAATAACAGAAACCGGAAACAAAACCTAATACAAAATACCTAACACGATTCTGCATGGGCGCCGGCAGCAGGGTGCAAGAGGGTGCGCTTGCACCCCCCTGCTATGAAAGAAAATACCTGAATTTACCAGAAAATTATATATTTTTTTAATTTTTTTATTAAATTATTGTTTGAATAAAAACTAAAGGCGTCGCGGTTGCTGTCCAAATCATTCTCCATTGTATATATATTAGATCATAATAGTGTGTAGATGCAGATGCACCTCTCTGAAAATAATCCTGGCGGCGCTCATGCGATTCTGCCTACTATATTAAATAAAATTAAATCTGTAATTGTATGAATTGACAGCTTGTCATCTTGTCAACCAAAATACATTGCTAGTAAATAGTTTTTTGTGTATAAAGTGTTTGTTTTAAATATGAATAAACAAAGTGGATTTATTAATGAAGAAAGTGATGAAAAAATATTGAATGAAAATAGTGAGTACCTATAATCTATATGCATACATTTTATTTTTGGTGTGTAATTACACTATTTATACCTAATTATTTATACCTACTATTGATACCTAGCTATTTTCGTTTTATAGACTTAAAGAGCTAAAAAGAAAAAGAAATTGTGAACGTCAAAGGGCATATTATATGCGCCAGAAAGATTTGAAGAAAAATAACAAAAATGAAAAAATGACGAGATAGCGACATTCATTATGATTTGATTAAGTAAGTTTATATACATACATACATATTATGATAGTAAATAATTGTTTATACGGAAGCTTTACGTTAAGTAAAGAAGCATGTTGCACGTTTTTGTTCATAAAATAATAATATTCGAAATGTTTTAACACTTTCTTATACTTATTTTAGGTTTGGTTAGGTAGCCATAAAGGCAATAAATCTACTAGTCAGGATGGCTGATCTTTTACCAGCAATAACAGATCCTTCGTAGACGTGAAGGAAACAAACTTAACTCAGGATTTTAAATTTTATGGAATATGCTATAAAATGCTACAAAATGAAATGGTTATCTAACTATCGAAGGCTCTTGTGTTGTATTACAATAAGGTAGATACAGCTACAAAATCACACATTCTAAACGTAATGTGTGTATATTTTTAATATTGTTTACCTATTATTGAAGCAAAACTTCTTTAGGCGCGACTAGGGGTAACTCTAACGTTAGATTCTAACGGAAGATTCTGATGGAAGTAACTGTGTAATTTCAGCTATGGGAGGAGCTTAAATTTTCGAAATTTATTTATGAAATTTTCAAACGGTTTCAAATACATTAATGGTATTTAGAGAGTAAAATCTATGTTTCACATTTTAGTTATCATAAACCTATTATTTCATATATAAAAAAAATGATAACTTTCAAATTCCTATTTCTAATGAATAATATAAATATAACATCTCATTTTTTTGTAAAGTACACTGTTAAAATTTTTTGTAAAATTACAAATGTTTTACACTACAAAGGTTGAGTGAAATACCAAATCAGTGTGTTGCCAAGACAATATTCAATACGATTCGTGTAATTTACCAAAAAATATTTGGAATCCTGCTTAACTGAGTCGTAATTTTACAATCATCAATAAATAACCCTAAACTTATTGTAATTTTACTAAACCTTTAGTCAGATTCAATAAAAAGTTTTTGAAATTTACAAATTTTATTTGTGAGTTAATTCACTTTAATTTTTTGTAAAATTATAAAAAAATTTTGGAACTGCAATGACTATTTAGTCATTAAAATTTTACAAATATTTTTAGTATTTTTACAACTTTCGTCCGACAATTATTTAGTGCTTCGTAATTTGGCTAAAAATTTTGAATTTTCTCACACGCGTTGTAATTATTTTAAGCCGTTGGTCAATTTTTCATAAAAAGTATTTCAAATTTACAAATATTTTTTGTAAGTAAATTCACTTTAATTTGTTGTAAAATTATAAAAAAATTTTAGAACTGCAATGACTATTAAGTCATTAAAATTTTACAAATATTGTTAGTATTTTTACAACTTTCGTCAGACAATTATTTAGTGCTTCGTAATTTGGCTAAAAATTTTTAATTTTCTCACACGTGTTGTAATTATTTTAAGCCGTTGGTCAATTTTTCATAAAAAGTATTTGAAATTTACAAATATCTTTTGTAAGTAAATTCACTTTAATTTGTTGTAAAATTATAAAAAAATTTTTAGAACTGCAATGACTATTAAGTCATTAAAATTTTACAAATATTTTTAGTATTTTTACAACTTTCGTCCGACAATTATTTAGTGCTTCGTAATTTGGCTAAAAATTTTTAATTTTCTCATACGTGTTGTACCTAATTATTTTAAGCCGTTGGTCAATTTTTCATAAAAAGTATTTGAAATTTACAAATATTTTTTGTCAGTAAATTCCCTTTAATACACGGATTATTTTGTGTCTTTTATTTTATTTGTTTGTATTACTTTCTTTAAAAAAATTTTTTTTGCGAATTTTTTTTTTATTCAAAAAACATTTTTTTGGCGAAATTTATTTTTTATTTAAAATTTTTTTTCCGATTTCTTATTGGTGAAAATAAAAGTGTGCTCGCAGCACGCAGTTCAAATTTCTAATCTTTGTAAAAAAGTTAACAATTCGTAATGTATACATTCAATCTACCTATATAATTTGTGAATGACATGAGAACTTACGGCATTCTCATTTGGATTTTCCAAATGTCCCCTTCCCCTCTTTTTTTATCCGGGATAAGTGATAATATTTTTTCAAATTGCTAGAAAAAATAAGTATTTAAAAATTCTTTACTTTGAGAGAAAAATGACTTCATGAAAAATGTACACTTATAGAATTCTTGATTCATTAGATGTGCTTTTTTTGTTTTCGACTGTTTCTTAACTTTCAAATAAATGAATGGCTGCAAATTTCTGAGTTATTAAACATCAAATATGTACCTACTAACTGATAGTAGTACAAATTTTTAACTTTTAGTTTTAATACTTCACGAACTATAAAAAATTCGACATAGACTTTTCAAGGAGTTTTTACACTTTATGGAAATTATCAAAAAAAAAAAAAAAATTATTCTAATTATTCCATTTTCTAATCAGCTTAATGTCGATAATTATATTTTTTTTAACATTTTTATTCATAAGAATTCTAATTATTAGGTAATAATTCTAATTATTAAGTAATAATTCTAATTATTAAGTAATTACAAGAATTATCCATTATAAAAAAAATTATTTGTATTCTGGAACCAGCCAAATCAGTTCAGTCCGAAAGTACAAAAAACACTGAACAAATTTCCACAAAAACTTTTGAATCTCGCACGCGGAACCGGACAAGAGCGCCGCCGGGGATACCCGACGGCGCTCGAAGTCGGCACAAGACCAGCGAGCTACAGATGAGAGTCATATCACAGCCCTACTCCACTTAACAAGCCGTGAACAAGGAAATCTGGCAACTACGCCTTCAGATCTAATAAACTGGGTTAAGCCATTAGACTTACATGTTGAAAGCTCGAAAGGCAAGTTAGTTCTTGTTGTTTTGAGAATAAATCAGCTTTTTTTTAACGAAATTATTGTTAAGATAAAGACTAAACCTGTAAAAGGTTTTACTGTGTGAGATTTGTGAGTGACCAGTACAGTTTTTTTCCGCAGATATTGAGTTAAAACAAAAATATCTGTGAGTGAAGTTTATGTGTTATAAAATCCTTAACCTATAAGTGGCGACAAATGGTGGTACATATTTTGTGATTGTGCTTTTTAAAAAATATTTATAATTGAAAGTGTGTTTTAATAAATCGTGTTTGGCTTTGATTTTGTAGGTATTTTTTTAGTTATTTTTTAAAAACACTAACAAATATTAGCGTTGGAAATTAGCCTGAGTATCTGACATTTTGGAATTTTTTCGTTCGTTTTGTTTCTTTTTTATTTTGTTATTGCGTTGCATAGGTAGGTCTACCTGCCTGCCAGCTTATTAGATACCATTTAGTTACTGTTATTATTATTATTTTTCTGGTAATCTCCTCTGTATTCTCTCAATTTAATTAATTTACCATGCCAAGTCCTTGTTGTGTGCCTGGGTGCAAATCCAATTATAAAACTTGTCTTAATGCAGGAGAACCAGCGGTATCTGTTTTCACCTTTCCAAAGGACGAAAACCTTAAAGCCTGTTGAGTGAGGAATATTCCTAGACAGTCATGGTCACCCACAAAATATTCTGTGGTTTGCGCTAAGCATTTTGTAGAAAGTGACATTATTAGAGAGGATGATTATCGCTTGCCAGATGGGTCTACGCAAAAGGTACCTACCAAAACTAGACTAAAGTTAAATGCAGTGCCTAGTATTTTTCCAAATTTACCACATTACTTATCAAAAACAGTCCCTGTTCTCCGAAAATGTCCTGCAGAAAGAACCAAGATAATGCAGGATCGAAATGACCAAATAAATAAAGATTTTGAAAATTCCGACCTAATTATAAACTTTGGCGATTTGACTTCAAATTTTAAAAATAAGATTAATTTAAATGAATCTTGGAATATTAAAATTGTAAAAGACTCTAAAGTTTTTTTCTATACACTAGATTTTCCTTCGGATTCACAAATGAATCGCGTAAATATTGGTAATCAGATTTCAGTAGGTTCAGATATGCAAATAAGTGTTTTTTTAAATAATAATGAACTCTCTTTTAATGACCTAAAATGGGTTTTACCAATAGACATGAAATTAACCAGATGGTCTCAACTAGAAAATTTACTTTCTCGTTATTAATATAATGGTTCAGAATCGATTACTAATCCTCAAAGTTACCTAACATTTCTGAACAAGGCGATTAAAGAAGTAAAAGAAGCATTGAATCTTATTTGATCTCAACAAGAGTCTGGACACTATGAGTCAAATGAATATGATGATATTTATAGCATATTGGCACTTTTGGTTGATCAGTTAAAATTGCTGGTTTTAAAAAAGAAACACTACTCAAGTGAAACAATAATAATGTCATTTATGTTATATACCATCTCTCCTTGCGCCTATAATCTGATAAGAGGTTATATAAACTTACCAACTAAACGTTATCTACAATATCTTTCATCTTGTATGGATGTATCGCCCAATACACATCCTAATAACACTAAAGATTGTGACGTAAGTACCACAAATTACTTAAATATTGTATCATCCTCTTTGAATTCAAATGAAAAAATTGTAAATCTATTAATTGATGAAATTTATATATCCAAAAGGTTGGATTACAGGGGAAAAAATCTTGTAGGTGTAGCTTCGAATGACAGTTCTTTGGCCACTACGGTTCTCGCTTTTATGATAGTTTCTGCTTTTGGAAACGTTTCTGAAATAGTGAAGCTACTACCAGTTCACAATATAAAGGGTAACGAAATGGTTCCTATTAGTAAAAATGTAATTTCATCGATCCAAAAAAATGGGTTTCAAGTACTAGATATTATAACTGACAATCACAGAATTAACCGATCCATGTTTTCTAATATAACAAGCAAAAATTTAAATTCTTTCCCCAACCCTGATCTACCAGAATGCAAAATATTTGCTAGCTTTGATTTTGTGCATTTATTTAAAAATATACCTAATAACTGGCGAAACTTAAAAAACTTACATAAAACCTTTGTTTATCCAGATTTTGACAATTTTGATGTGATTAGGCATGCAAAATATAATGACGTTAAGTGTATGTATGAGCAGGAAAAGGACCTCGTTGTAAAAAAATCTTTTAAACTTAACCATAAAACTGTTTATCCTAACAATTTTGAGCGTCAAAAAGTTTTTATCGCGGATAATATATGTCATTTTTCAACAATCGCAGCTTTAAATGACTTAGGTTTTAAAGACACAGCATCTTTTCTTGAAGTTATCAGACATTGGTGGGATATTGTCAGTAATACTAGTATTTTAAGGGGTAAAATAAAAAGAAACGAGTACTGCGATCCCATCTCTAAAATTGATCATTTCTCTGTTAATTTTTTAAGAAAATTTGTTACGTGGATTGAAGCTTGGCATAAACTTGAAAACAATAATGGTCGCCTTACAAACGACACCTATTCTGCACTTTTCCATAGTACATCTGTTTTAATAGAAATAATTGAGTATTTATTTTCAAAATTTGATTTGTCGTATATTTTACCAGGTAAATTTACTACTGAAAAGTTAGAAAAAAGATTTGGTAAATACAGACTTCTCGGAGGTTGTAATTACAATGTTAGCTTTGATGATATTTTAAATGCTAAGAAAAAAATTAGACTCAAACATATATTTAAAAGTGCTGCTGATGGTAATTTCTCTTTAGCTGAGATTAAAAAACAGGGAGGCAGCTGTATCCAGGAAAATGATCTTGATTGGACAATGCCTCAAAATAATGACACTGACATTTTTTTGTTTTTACTTGAAACTGATTACCTAAATGAATATGAAATTGACAAATCGGTACAAATTTATATAGCCGGTTATGCTGCCCACAAAATCGTAAAAAAATATAATAATTGTAACATCTGTGTTTCTTTTCTTGTTGAAAGTAAGGGAAACCTAATTGACGACGAATACTTTGATTGTCTACAACGTGGTGGTTTAAAGGTTCCTACAGAAATTGTTAAAGACATTCTATTCCATATGTGCGCGATTTTTGAAAAAATTATTAATGACCCTGCTACTGAGAGTGCCTTCCTAAAAATGACAAATCAAAAAGCTATTCTGTGTAATCTAACTAATTTAAGCACTAGACAACATGAAAGCTTTAATGATTTATACTCGCAATGTATTTGTGGTAACGAGAACAAAAATATGTTCATTATGATGTGCTCTGTATTTTCAAACATTCTTTTAAATAATTATGTTAAAAAAAGAAATAATAAAAATGCCACAGAAAAATCGGAAAAGGCTGAGTCAAAAAACAAAAAAAGAAAATTAGACACATTCAATAAATAATTCTAACAATTCTTGTTAATCATTTTAACCAATTTCCTTTACAACTATCGTGATGTGTCTTGAAAACTTGTTTTCAAAAACAAACTAATTTTATATTCTTACTAACATAACCAACCCTTTCCTTTCCAGGCAAGGAAGGCTCATACCTCCTCGTGGTCCTTGCTGGACAGACAATCTTTTAAGATTATCTGACAAAATGAGTATTATTTGTAGACAATTGTTATAAACATATTATGAGTTATGTACTATTTAAATAATGAGTCAAATGTTCTTATTCATAAAGTAATTTGTTTTAGAGTTTAAATATTATTTATAAATATTTATTGTTTCAATTATTATACTGATTTAATTATTTTAAACGAAATGTCAATACTATTTACGCGATCTTTGAATCGAGCTTTAAATAAATTTAAAAATACGCGCTCGCTTGAAACCGATCTGAAACTATTGTCGATTGCGGCGTTGCCTAGTGGTTGTTCACGGCTTGTATAGTCAAGTTCGGCTGTAGTCATATCCTGCCTGAGGCATAACTTAACTTCGTTGTAGACGCAATTACTATTTTAAGTCGATTGAGTGTCAATACTGTTTTAGTTTTGGCGGCTAAGCGACCAGCTACGCTAAACATTGTTTAGACACTTACATATAATTCGAAGTCATTAGCATTGCTTGAAAAATTATATTCATTTGATCCTATACTTATTTTACAAGCTTTGCTTATAACAAAACTATGGATATAGATGTATGAAAAAGTGTAAATTATAAGTGTGAATAATATAATGAAAACCTAAATAATTGTCAGTTTCTGTGAGTTAGGACAGTGTCTTTTGTTTTCCCGGCATTCCGGATCAGTCGACGTGAACAACGCTGCGACTTTTTAATAAAGTGTAGTACCTAGTACCTGTTAACCTTTCGCTCGAGTAACTGCAAGAAGCTATCTTTTATATCCGGACTTTACGACTTGTTGATAGTTATAAGAACAAAAATTGTTGGTAAGTAAGTTAGTAATATTTAATTTTCTATTTAACATCATTAATGACATTCATGATACTCAGAATTAAAGTCATTGAACGAATTTTATGAAAAAAAAAATTAAAATCAAATATCTGGTATAAATAGGGTTCTTGTATCAATCCTTTGTTCCTCGCCCTATGAGTGCCCACCATTTCTTTGACTATTAAGCATGATGTTATTACGTGAGTGAAAGAGAGAAACTCAAAGTACCGCGAGAGACAAAGGGTCTCAAAGCGCGTGAGCTAAAATTTCTAAATAAGAATAAATTATCGAATTTTTTTCAATTTTAATTATTTTGTATTCATATACTCAACATAACAAAATACGGATTTGACCATTTTCAATATCTTACTTCATATTATGTTATTAGAAATGTTCCACAAATTATTTAATTATATGTTTCAGATTTTCATAGTATCTATCAGTTTTTAATTTTAATTGTTTTATTCGGATTTTCATAAAAATGTTTTACTGCAAGCTTTGTGAATTTGTACATTCGACATTTTATTGTTATTTGAAACATCTTAAAAATCACTCCTAGTCTATGATCCGACCATAGAATGACCTTCACCCATCTGGTTACGGGTTGAAACCTGTTTTTTTATATCATTTGATATATCGCAAAATATATTTCGCAAAGGTTGTCTGAAAATTCCTGTGCAAAGTATAATTAATTAACAATTAAAAAATTAATTATTTTACAACTTTGCACCCATTCGGTTACGTATTAAATTGTATACAAATCGTAAGTACGTAACTTGTGCAACATGCATCCACTGGGTTGGCTTATTTTTTCTTCTGCAGGTATTAGGTAGGCAGGTGTATACAGGTAAGTCGCGGTAGTAAAATGCAACTATCGAGTTACGCAATAAAACTTATATCAAATTAATTTTATTGCAAACATTATGGTATAGGGTTGACTGCGGATAACTGGTGCAAAGTTGCGGTTGGCGATTTTTAAAAATCCAAATTTTTGTGCGACTTAGTACGTGCGACAGAGAGGTCCGGGAAATATATCTAATGCGATAGATAAGGACGCAGCATTACAGCTGTGTTCAGCCCGTGTGTCGAATGAGAAAGAGTGCGAATGCTTTTTATACGTGAATTTGACAAAGATAGCGACAAACTAATCAAACTATAGTCTATCCATTATTTTAGAGCAACTAGCAATGTTGTTTTCAATTAATTAAATAAAATTAAATACATGATAAATGAGTAAATAAATAAATAAACCTATATATGATCAGTTTTACAAACAAATAATGCTAAATATACTTACCTTTAAAATTTCATGTTGTATCAGGAGACTAAATTAAATTTATACTAATTATTAAATTAAAAGACTGAATGAAAGCAAACAAAACAGAAATTCGATATTTGTTTTTTTTTTAAGAAATTAAATGACAGTATGAAACATGATTTGGCTAGCTAATGCAAAAACTAAAAATAAACATCAACACCTGGAATGCATTAATTGCACACATTAGCAGAGAAGTTGGGATCCAAATTATTTCAAAGTCTACCGGCTTTTCATGCGTTTACAGGGTGCGATTACACGGCAGCATTTTATAACAAAGGAAAAGTAAAACCTTTTAAATTATTTTCAAAAAACGAGAAGTATCAAATGGTTTTTGCGTCGTTAAAAGATGAAGCTGATATTTTCATTAATGAAAAAATGGACACAGTTCAAGAATTCACGGCTAGCATGTATGGTATAAAAAACTGCAATAGAGTGGATGAAGCGAGACATCGAATTTTTTTGAAAAGTTATTCTTCAAAAGAAGATAACGAACGGATTTTAAAAAAAATAAAAAGTTTCGACTCAAATTCTATACCACCTTGCTGGTTATCACTGCAACAAAAAATTTTGCGAACAATTTTTGTTAATTCCATGTGGCTTCATGCAACAGAACCTGAATGCATAAAAATACAACCCGAAACATGCTGCTGGTATGTTGACGATATGCTAAAACCAACGGGATTCATTGGAGACCAAACACCTTTATCAGTACCTACAAGATATAGTGGAAATGACAGAGGAAGAAAATAATGACGAGTCTTCTGAACTTGAAGATCAACACTTTTCTTCTGATGAATCGGATTTTAAATAATTTATAAGTATATTTTTTAATTCAGATAATTTTGTACTTTTAATAAATAAATTTTTTATACATAACCTAAAAATCATGTTTCATACTGTCATTTAATTTCTTTAAAAAAAAAAATATTGAATTTCTATTTTGTTTACTTTAATTCAGTCTTTTAATTTAACAATTATTATAAATTTAATTTCCTGATACAACATGAAATTTTCAAGATAAGTATATTTAGCATTATTTGTTTGTAAAAATGATCATATATAGGTTTATTTATTTATTTACTCATTTATCATGTATTTAATTTTATTTAATTAATTGAAAACAACATTGCTAGTTGCTCTAAAATAATGGATAGACTATAGTTTGATTAGTTTGTCGCTATCTTTGTCAAATTCACGTATAAAAAGCATTCGCACTCTTTCTCATTCGACACACGGGCTGAACACAGCTGTAATGCTGCGTCCTTATCTATCGCATTAGATATATTTCCCGGACCTCTCTGTCGCACGTACTAAGTCGCACAAAAATTTGGATTTTTAAAAATCGCCAACCGCAACTTTGCACAAGTTATCCGCAGTCAACCCTATACCATAATGTTTGCAATAAAATTAACTTTAATTTGATATAAGTTTTATTGCGTAACTCGATAGTTGCATTTTACTACCGCGACTTACCTGTATACACCTGCCTACCTAATACCTGCACAAGAAAAAATAAGCCAACCCAGTGGATGCATGTTGCACAAGTTACGTACTTACGATTTGTATACAATTTAATACGTAACCGAATGGGTGCAAAGTTGTAAAAAAATTAATTTTTTTATTGTTAATTAATTATACTTTGCACAGGAATTTTCAGACAACCTTTGCGAAATATGTTTTGCGATATATCAAATGATATAAAAAAATAGGTTTCAACCCGTAACCAGATGGGTGAAGGTCATTCCATGGTCGGATCTTCTACTATCCAGCTTAACTGACAAATTTATCTGCGGATTCAATCGATGTAATAAAGTTTACACCGCCTTAACATCATTAAAAAGTCATATACATCTCTGTCATAATACCAAAGTAGCTAATGTATCGATAGCAGTTAACAATCGAAGTTTCATATCTGAATGCTGTACTGTAGACTCTTGTACTCAAAAATACACGGATCATAAACAAATGATCAATCACTTGAGGATGCACATTTATAACGGTATTACAATCAAGTGTGGTTATTTGAATTGTGAAAAAACGTATAATAAACTTAATTCATTTTCGTCGCATATTACAAGATATCATAAAGAAAAAGCAGTAGCACAACAATCATTTTATTCAAATAGTAGCAGTAAACAAGATTTTTCCAATCCTATTAATGAAAATGACGATACATCGATAAATCAGACATTGTTTTCAGAAGATTATTATCAATGTCCCGAAGATGATAGTTCAGATCTTTTTTTAATAAATTTAGCACACTTCTTTCTAAAACTAGAATCTAAATTCACTTTACCGGCATCAACAGTGCAATATATCGCCACAGAAATATGTAAAATGAGTCAAAAAAATGATGAAGTTCTACAACAGAAATTATCAAAATATTTTGAACAATGTAATGTCTCAGCGGACTTGATCAAAGATATAATTGATGCGTCGATAGAAAGTAATCTATTATATTTATTTAAGGCGGTCATTATTTGCGGCACCTCTTCGTCCAAAACATCACTATCTGTTACATTATCCGGTTCTTATTCGTCAATTTGGACCTCTAATGAAATCATGGAAGTAGTGTAGCTATAGGCATACGGGCTCACTACTTCCAAATTTCGCCGCTAGATGGCGCCACAGGTGGCGGCGCTGTCTTCTTCTGTTTTTTCGAGTGGCCTTTGACATTTGGCGCAAGCAGCCAATTCTTCTTTTTTCAAATGGCCTTTGACATTTAGCGCAAGCAGCCAACTCTTCTTTTTCGAATGCCAAAAGGGCATTATAGCTATATCTCGTAAACGGCCCAACGGATTTTGACGTATGACGTATCATTGTAAAGGGGTTGCTGTATAGGGTAAGATGAAGGGTGAAAAATGACGTATATGATATTGCCAAAAGGGCATTATAGCTACATCTCGTAAACGGCCGAACGGATTTCGTCACGTGACATATCATTGTAAAGGGGTTGCTGTATAGGGTAAGATTAAGCGTCAAAAAGTCCTTATTTATGCTGCCAAAAGGGCATTAATGTTGTATCTTGTAAACAGCTCAACGGATTTTGACGTATGACGTATCATTGTAAAGGGGTTGATGTAGAGGGTAAGATTAAGCGTCAAAAAGACCATATTGATGAGGCCAAAAGGGCATGATAGCTATATCTCGTAAACGGCCCAACGGATTTCGACGTATGACGTATCATTGTAAAAGGGGTTGATGAATAGGGTAAGATGACGTGTTAAATGGGATCGTAACTTGGCAAAAGCGCGTTAAATTTGAATTTTTAAATCTATAGGGAGCGCTAGCAGTCAACTGTCAATAGTTTTCGAACATAACCTCACTTTATCAAGAGGGCAGAACACCTATCGTTAGCGCTGGAGCCCTGGCGCTCTGACAGTTCTTCTTTGTGGCCTTTTACGTTTGGTACAAGCAGCCAACTCTTCTTTTCGTTATATTTTTGAATTTTTTCGCGCTTCGCTGTCATCGTACCAACTTTTCATGCAACCAACTTTACAGTGCTACCAACTTTTGCGTTATAACAATTTAATTTAATTTAAAAAAAATTCCAACCAAGCAGAATTGAACCCGGGTCCCCCCGTATCATAAACAAATACGTTAGCCACTACACCATCGCAGGATGTAATAAAATGTAACAAACAATAGTAGAAAAAAATAATAAACAAGTCTTATCGCAATAAAGAAAATATTTTTTAAATTAAATGTTAAAAGCGCGTGACCTTGGCGCTAGAGTTGGACCGCAATGTGAAACAATTATATTATTATTCTTAGAAAATGTCCTTATCATTTTATAGGTTTCACATTTCTGCTTAATCGCTGAATTATGCTTCACCTGCAGTGATTATGAAATGACATCATTGACGAATTGACGAATCATTAGGAACTAGTTTTAGGCGCAGAAAGTTTTATGAAAAAAAATTTCCTTATGTTAATCCTATGCAAATTCAGCTGCCTTCAAAAAATTGTAAAAAACGCTTTTTTCACTACGTTCCATTGAAGCAGACTTTGAAAAATTTATTTCATAATAAATCTCTGACTCATGAATTGAAGTTTCATCTTCCGCAAAATAATAGCAAAATTTTAAAAGATTTTACCGATGGGAATGTATTTAAGAAAAATAAATTTTTTCAACAAAATCCCGGTGCGCTTCAGTTAATTTTATACCAGGATGCTTTTGAAACAGTCAATCCATTAGGTTCTGCTAAATCTAAATATAAAATTTTGGCGGTTTATTTGAGTATTGGAAACTTTCCAGACAGAATAAGATCTCATGTAAACTCAATGTATCTGGTGGCAATATGTAAGGAAAAAAAATTTAATCACGAGAAAATTTTTGGTAAAATAGTTGATGATTTAAAAGAAATAGAAAATACCGGTATTGAATTTGCGCCGAATCAGTTCATAAAAGGATCGTTAGTAATGGTAACCGGTGATAATCTTGGGAGTCATGCGTTAGGAGGATTCGTAGAAAATTTTAGCAAAGCTCAATACTTTTGTCGGTATTGTTTGGTTACCAAAAAATCATTCGAATTAGATAATGGAGTGTTCAAAAATTATCCAGATAGAACTATTGAATCTTATAAAACAGTGATCAGTCGTCTCGATAAAGAAAAAAAGTCTTGCACGACAATAAAACAAAAGTTTAAGAAAAAACCATTAATCATTCAAGGGATTAAATTTAACTCTGCTTTTAACAAGCTAGACTTTTATCATGTGTGTTCTCCTGGTTTACCACCTTGCCTAGGACACGATATCTTTGAAGGTGTACTTGCCTATGATATGAAACTGTATCTTGATGATTTAGTGGAACACAGTTGGTTTTCATATAAGCTGTTAAACCGACGAATAGAAAATTTTACATATTCTCTCGAGGATCAACGAGACAAATTATGTTCAGTTTCACCAAGCTCTAAAAGACTGTCCGGTGCTGCATGTCAAATGTGGACGTTTCTTCGACTATTGCCGTTAATAATTCATGATAAAATTGATGATACTGATAATCATACGTGGAATTGCATTTTATTATTATCGGAAATCATTGAAATTTTATGTGCTCCAGCAATTCATGAAAATTGTTTAATTTATTTAGATGGACTTATTCGCTATTATATTTATTTAAGGCGGTCATTATTTGCGGCACCTCTTCGTCCAAAACATCACTATCTGTTACATTATCCGGTTCTTATTCGTCAATTTGGACCTCTAATGAAATCATGGAAGTAGTGTAGCTATAGGCATACGGGCTCACTACTTCCAAATTTCGCCGCTAGATGGCGCCACAGGTGGCGGCGCTGTCTTCTTCTGTTTTTTCGAGTGGCCTTTGACATTTGGCGCAAGCAGCCAATTCTTCTTTTTTCAAATGGCCTTTGACATTTAGCGCAAGCAGCCAACTCTTCTTTTTCGAATGCCAAAAGGGCATTATAGCTATATCTCGTAAACGGCCCAACGGATTTTGACGTATGACGTATCATTGTAAAGGGGTTGCTGTATAGGGTAAGATGAAGGGTGAAAAATGACGTATATGATATTGCCAAAAGGGCATTATAGCTACATCTCGTAAACGGCCGAACGGATTTCGTCACGTGACATATCATTGTAAAGGGGTTGCTGTATAGGGTAAGATTAAGCGTCAAAAAGTCCTTATTTATGCTGCCAAAAGGGCATTAATGTTGTATCTTGTAAACAGCTCAACGGATTTTGACGTATGACGTATCATTGTAAAGGGGTTGATGTAGAGGGTAAGATTAAGCGTCAAAAAGACCATATTGATGAGGCCAAAAGGGCATGATAGCTATATCTCGTAAACGGCCCAACGGATTTCGACGTATGACGTATCATTGTAAAAGGGGTTGATGAATAGGGTAAGATGACGTGTTAAATGGGATCGTAACTTGGCAAAAGCGCGTTAAATTTGAATTTTTAAATCTATAGGGAGCGCTAGCAGTCAACTGTCAATAGTTTTCGAACATAACCTCACTTTATCAAGAGGGCAGAACACCTATCGTTAGCGCTGGAGCCCTGGCGCTCTGACAGTTCTTCTTTGTGGCCTTTTACGTTTGGTACAAGCAGCCAACTCTTCTTTTCGTTATATTTTTGAATTTTTTCGCGCTTCGCTGTCATCGTACCAACTTTTCATGCAACCAACTTTACAGTGCTACCAACTTTTGCGTTATAACAATTTAATTTAATTTAAAAAAAATTCCAACCAAGCAGAATTGAACCCGGGTCCCCCCGTATCATAAACAAATACGTTAGCCACTACACCATCGCAGGATGTAATAAAATGTAACAAACAATAGTAGAAAAAAATAATAAACAAGTCTTATCGCAATAAAGAAAATATTTTTTAAATTAAATGTTAAAAGCGCGTGACCTTGGCGCTAGAGTTGGACCGCAATGTGAAACAATTATATTATTATTCTTAGAAAATGTCCTTATCATTTTATAGGTTTCACATTTCTGCTTAATCGCTGAATTATGCTTCACCTGCAGTGATTATGAAATGACATCATATTAATGAATAAACAATAAAAGATAAGAAATGCAACTCAGGAAGCTATAAGTCATCCCGATGCATAAAGGAATTTGTAGACAGTAGCGTCACATAATATGATTAGTAAATATAAAAAACAACATAGAGAATATATTGTAAACGCGGCAATTAGGTTTTAATTTTTATCGACGCCTATGTGTTTCGGCTAAGTTGTACATATTTAAAGAGTGGTCTGGAGGTTATTTCTTCATTATTGTTGTGCTCTCTTGAGATCCAGTTCAGTGCAAGAGCTCTTCTGTTACATACTCATAAAGGTAAGAATTTTTATTTTATTTAATTTTATTTTTGAGTTTATTTAATTATTTGTTTATGTAATTTTATTTTTGAGTTGATTTAATTTTATTTTTCTTCAGTTAAGTTTATTTTTCATGATTTATTTGTATTAATTTTATTTTTGAGTTGATTTAATTTTATTTTTGAGATTATGTAATTTCATTTTTGAGTTGATTTAATTTTATTTTTCTTCAGTTAAGTTTATTTTTCATGATTTATTTGTATTAATTTTATTTTTGAGTTGATTTAATTTTATTAATTTTATTTTTGAGATTATGTAATTTCATTTTCCTTCAGTTAAGTTTATTTAATTTTTAGGCGAATTTTATTTTGAGTTGATTAAACCGATTCAGAGCAAATTTTTGGTGGAAAACAATTGTTGCAAGTGCAAGAGCTCTCTTGACATCCAGTTCAGTGCAAGAGCTCTTCTGTTACATACTCATAAAGGTAAGAATTTTTATTTTATTTAATTATTTGTTTATGTAATTTTATTTTTGAGTTGATTTAATTTTATTTTTCTTCAGTTAAGTTTATTTTTCATGATTTATTTGTATTAATTTTAATTTTAAGTTGATTTAATTTTATTAATTTTATTTTTGAGATTATGTAATTTCATTTTTGAGTTGATTTAATTTTATTTTTCTTCAGTTAAGTTTATTTAATTTTTAGGTGAATTTTATTGTGAGTTGATTAAACCGATTCAGAGCAAATTTTTGGTGGAAAACAATTGGTTCAAGTGCAAGAGCTCTCTTGACATCCAGTTCAGTTGCAAGTGCAAGAGCTCTCGTTACATCCAGTTCAGTGCAAGAGCTCTTCTGTTACATACTCATAAAGGTAAGAATTTTTATTTTATTTAATTTTATTTTTGAGTTTATTTAATTATTTGTTTATGTAATTTTATTTTTGAGTTGATTTAATTTTATTTTTCTTCAGTTAAGTTTATTTTTCATAATTTATTTGTATTAATTTTATTTTTGAGTTGATTTAATTTTATTAATTTTATTTTTGAGATTATGTAATTTCATTTTTCTTCAGTTAAGTTTATTTAATTTTTAGGTGAATTTTATTGTGAGTTGATTAAACCGATTCAGAGCAAATTTTGGGTGGAAAACAATTGGTTCAAGTGCAAGAGCTCTCTTGACATCCAGTTCAGTTTCAAGTGCAAGAGATCTTCTGTTACATCCAGTTCAGTTTCAAGTGCAAGAGATCTTCTGTTACATACCCACAAAGATAAGAATTTTTATTTCTTAATTATGAATAACGATAGGTCTAATGCTATTGTTGAAGATATTTATCAATCATATAAAGCGTTAATCACCAACTTTTCGCATAGGGAAGCTAACAAATTAATAAAAAAAATTAAACGACATGTAAGCAGTCTTAATACAGATATTCGGAGGGGAAATTTGGATATTGGGACTTTAAGAAATTTACAAAAAAATTTAGGAAATTTAAAATCAATCAAAGAAAAAATTGTTCATTTATCTAAACAGGGATCGGGGTTAACTGAAAAATTAGGGGTAAAATGGGTCAATTTAGAATCTGCTTTTCATTCAAGAATTAGGACTGCTGTTGTCGTTAATTTAAAACATAAAGACCTTAATAGTTTTTTTGGTGATGCGTTTAGGCTAGTTAAGAATAGAATAGCTAACAGTTTGAAAAAATTTAATATGATTAAAGTAAATACAACATTTTGCGGGGAATTTATTAAAAAATCTAAGGAAATCGAAGACATTTTGGAGTTTAAATATTTTAACACAAAAAACGCAGTAATAGATGCAGGTACGGATCTTGCATTGTTATTTAATGAAAAAATTGTTAATAAAGTAATGAGTAAATTATCGGAATTTCAACTTAAAGAGTCTGGATGGGCTTTAAACAAAATTATTTCACTGGAAATTAACATCAATAAAAATGAGATAGGTAACGGTGCTTCATCATACATTAAGCTACCTGATCCTATACTAAAAAAGCAAGCATGTATTAATATTAAAAATTTAGATAAAGCATGTTTTTACTGGTCGGTAACAGCATCATTGCATCCAGTTAATAAAAACGTAGATCGTGTCTCATCGTATCCTCATTATACAACCGTATTGAAAACCGACGGATTGGACATGCCAATGCCCCTAAATACTATTTAATTATTTGAAAAATTAAATAATATTTCAATTAATGTGTACGCTTTAGAATTAAATACCGCGAAAGATAAATCGGTTTACACAATTTATCCTGCCCGACTAACAAAAGAAAAATTAAATAAACATGTAAATTTATTGCTTATTCAGGACAAATACTTTCCAAAATTAAACGATTATGAAGCTCCATCAATGGATACGGAAAATGAAGATATCAAATATCACTATTGTTTAATCAAAGATTTATCTCGACTAATATCAAGACAAGTTAACAAAGCTCATATGAAAAAATTTATTTGCGATCGATGTTTAAATTATTTTCATAGTCAGGAAAAGTTAAACAATCATGATGAATACTGCAAAGACATGAACAATTGCAAAATATCGTACCCACCATTTGATCATGTAGAGTTTAAAAACCACGTATACAAGCAGACTACACCTTTTGTCATTTATGCAGACTTTGAGTCAGTGCTACGTCCTCATAACAAGAACTTGGGAAAACATACACGAAAGTTTCAGAAACATGAGGCGTATAGTGCAGGATATTATCTTAATTGCTCCTATGATAGTTCGCTATCATTTTATTCTGAATATTGTGGAGAAGACTGCATGGATTGGTTCGCTGCTGAAATGACAAGGATGGCTAAATTTATTGAAGACAAAATTAAACATATCGAACCAATGATTGTCAAGCCTAATTTACTTAATGCAACAACATGTCATATATGTGAGCACCCCTTCAAAGAGAAGGATACTATCGTACGAGACCATTGTCATTTCTCTGGAGATTTTAGAGGGTTTGCGCATGAGCATTGCAACTTAAATTTTAGAAAACAGTTTGTTGTACCTGTAGTCTTTCATAACTTGTCGGGATACGACTTACATTTTTTAATTAGAGATTTATCCAAAAAAGGTAGTATAAGCTTGCTTCCTATAAACAAAGAAAAATACATTTCATGTACACTAAGTAATGACGAGAGCGAAGTAAAGTTTAGATTCATAGACTCGCTGCGATTTTTAGATTCCTCCTTAGATAAACTGTCTGCTTTACTAGAACCATCAGATCTACATTATCTACGTTCACAATTTCCCAATTTAACATCTGAACAATTTGAACTATTAAGTAGAAAAGGGGTGTTTCCTTATGAATACATTGATTCAATGGAAAAATTAGACGATACGGAACTGCCATCCAAAGATAAATTTTATAGCACACTGACAGATGAAAATATTACTGACGATTTATATACGCATGCACAAAAGGTTTGGCAATCATTTGAAATAAAAAATTTAAAAGAATATAGCATGCTGTATATGAAAACAGATATCTTGCTTTTAGCATCTGTGTTTGAATGTTTTCGTGAAAAATGCCGAAAAACGTATGGTCTCGATCCTGCTTGGTATTATACGCTCCCCGGTTATACGTGGGATGCTATGTTAAAATATACCAAATCTAAATTGGAAATACTCAAAGATATAGACCAAATCATGTTTATAGAGAAAGGTATAAGAGGAGGAATCAGTCAATGCAGCAATAGATATGCTAAAGCAAACAACAGATACATGCAAAATTTTAATCGAAAAGAATCTGAAAAATATTTAATGTACTTGGATGTCAACAACTTGTATGGTTGGGCAATAAGTCAACCTCTTCCGTACGGAGGATTCCAATGGACTGATACAAACATCGATGTGACTCAAATACCAGACGATGCTGATGAGGGATATATCCTCGAAGTGGATATAGAATACCCTCAGCATTTACATGGTCTACACAACGATTTACCGTTTTGCCCAGAACATCGAAAACCCCAAGGATCAAAAATACAAAAACTAATGACCACTTTATATGACAAAGAAAAATACGTAATACATTATCGAAATTTAAAGCAGGCTATAAAACATGGATTGAACGTGAAAAAGATTCACAGAGTGTTGAAATTTCAACAGTCTGCTTGGTTGCGGCCCTATATTGAATTAAATACTAGACTAAGAACAGCTGCAAAGAATGAATTTGAAAAGAATTTATATAAATTAATGAACAATGCAGTCTTCGGAAAAACCATGGAAAATATAAGGAAACATCGAATTGTTAAACTCGTAAGATCTTGGGAGGGTCGATATGGAGCAAAGAACTTGATAAGCAGTCCTAGGTTTAGTTCCAGAAAAATCTTTGACGAAAACCTTGTAGCGATAGAGCTTCATAAAACCGAACTGGTATTTAATAAACCATTGTACATTGGCATGTCGATTCTTGATTTGTCAAAGACGTGTATGTATGACTTTTATTACAGTTTTCTACTGCCTACGATGGGTGTAGACAACTGTAAACTCCTATACACCGATACGGACGCGTTTCTTCTAGAACTGCAATGCAATGATGTTTATACTGAATTAATTAAAGCCCATCCAGAAAAATTTGACACCTCAGACTATGAACCAAACAATGCGTACGGTATTTCACTCTTAAATAAAAAAGTCATAGGATTAATGAAAGATGAATGCAACGGCAAACTTTTAACAGACTTTGTGGGGTTGCGTTCAAAAATGTACTCGTATTTAACAGAGGGTGATAAATGCGTTAAAAAATCAAAAGGGGTTAAAAAGAATATAGTTGCAAAGAAAATTACTTTTGATGATTACCTTTCTTGTCTGAGAGATAGTAAATTGAAAACAGTTAACCAATGCACGTTCCGTTCCTACAATCACAATGTGTTTACAATCGAACAAACCAAAATCGGTCTAAGTCCACACGATGATAAACGCTTTTTATGTAATGGATCTTTTGACACTTTAGCATGGGGCCATCGCGATATAATGCTCGATTAATGCTACTTATAATTGGGAAAATAAAAAATAGTTGTAAATTAATTAGTTTTTAGTTTTCTATTGTTTATTGTATAGCTAACATTAAATAACAGTTGTAAAGTAATTAGGTTAGTTTTTAGTTTTCTATTGTTTATTGTATATCTAAAATTTTTTTATGTTTACAATAAATTTTTAATCTGAATCTATGGTGTATTATTTTCTTTTAAATATGTTCCGTTGAAACGACCAAAATAACGTTCAAATTCGTCGTTTAGACGTCTATTTTTTGACACTTTGACGTTCATGAATTTAATAACGAAAAAAACGATGAAAAGTGTCACTTTTTGTCACTTTGAAATGATGTTTTTCCATAAGAAATACATGTAAATCGAAAATTTTTTCTTATCAGTTTTTTAAAACGTTGAAACGACAAATTTTAACGCTATCTTGACGTTTGGACGTTTCACATTTTAGAACTGTGATATGCATAAATTTTGCCTCGATAAAATAACATTTTTTGACGCTATATTTATCGATTTTGAAATAAAAGTCATTATTTTTTATAAAAGTTTATTACATTATCTTTATAAAATAAGAAACAAGGAAGTTTATAAAATATTAGATTTTTCGATCCAGCTATTATGCGAACTATCGAGCCCCAGCCATTTAACGTAGATTTTATTGCCTTTTTTCCTTTTTTTCAACAAGGTAAACATCAGGATTTTTTGACTTTTGTAGCTCTTCCTCGTAAAATGCTCCTTTAATTGGTGATCCATGTAAATCGTCCAACATGTATGTTACAGGATTAGTTATGTTCACTTTGCTTCAGAATCTCTTTTTCATTGGATCTGTTTACCTGAGACGGCTTTTAACCAATCGTTCTATGTTTGCTTTCGTTGTACTCTTTTGTAATTTTCGGTAACACATCTATCCACCTGTACGTACCGTTTAAGCTAAAATGCTTGTACAATTTCGTTTTCAGCGTTCTAATAACTCTTTCCGCCATACTTGCTTTCATCTTGGTAAATGTACTGTAATGATTTATGCCATGTTTCTGCATTAGATTTTGAAATTTTGTGTTGTAAAACTCTTTGCCCTGATCAGATTGAAGATTTTTCGGTTTGCGTTTTCCTATAATATCGGCAAAAGCTTTCGTGATTTCTTCGCCAGTTTTCGATTTCAACGGTCGAGTCCAGAGAAATTTCGAGAAGCAGTCGATTACCACTAGAATCATTTTAAACGATCGATTTTGAGTTGCGTAAGAACTCATTTCAGCCAAATCAATTTGCCATAAATCATCTAAACCTTTAATAATTGTTCGTCGACGAGCATAATTTTTCCGAGCCGGTTTATGCAGCTCATTAACGACTTAAACCTTTTCCTTTTTAGGGATTTTGTACTAATCGATCCTCCAATGCTTTTATGGTCAAATCCATCGCAGTAATAGTTTCACGAACATCAAGCAGATTCTTTTGATTTATAGTTATTGTATCGATCAAAACAGCAATATTCTTTTTAATAGCCGCTATTTGTGATTCTAAACTTTTATTCATAGCATTCATGTTTTCAGTCAACTTTTGCACATTATTATCCATATATTTTTTATTGACGGCATCGCTGTCTGAGTCAGGATCTTTAACATTACAAAGTTTTAAATTTTCAAAATCAATATCACCGTTTGCAGTATGGACTAAGCTTGGTTTAGACATTAGCAATAGTTTTTTATTGCCTACATCATGTTTAGTACGTCCGAATTTGTCGACACGCATTGTGTTAATGATGTTTAAGCAATAATGCGTGCTTCTTTTAATTCTTCGATAATTGCAACAATTTCATTATCATTCGAAGTATTTCCTGCTTCTTTTGACGCTATTAAAAGCCGAAGCCTGTCAACGAGTTCGTTTGGATCGTCCCAATATTGAAGGTCAATTTTATTATCGTTGTAAACCATTTGCATCCCAGAGCCCAAAGGTTTTCGCAAGTGCGAGATAGCCAGAGGTTTTTGAATCGTTGTGTTCCTTTAAGGTGTCCTTTAATGTTTTTATGAGGATTTGTTAATTCTAGTATTGTTCCATAACGATTAAAATCGTCATCATTGTAATTTTTAGGTTCATCATTAAAAATTAATTCATATAAACCCGGTGTACCTTTTATCTGTTTGCCTTCTGTAATAATAAATCCATGCTTTTTATCAAAGTCGATTTGTTTGCTACCCAAAAACCATTTAGATTGGCAGTTATGCTTTTTACTATTACGAAAATAACAATAAAACTAAATTGCAGAAAATAACCTTAAATACTGGTTGCTATGAAATTTCCGATATTGAAGAGACGATCCGAAATTTAATAAATATACCACCAAATGCAAAGATTGAAGACGTTTTTTCATTGAAGCCCAACAATAATACACTCAAGTGTGAAATATTCAGTAGTCAACATGCAATAAATTTCGAGTGTGATTCGAGTTGATTTATGTTAGAGGAAATCAAAAAATTGACTTTTTAAAAGCAAAATGCGAAGAACTTGGACTACATGTATTAATTTATGATGTTGTAAATTATGATGGGACACCCTGTGCAACGAAAAATTTTGAAGCTGTATATTCAGGATGTCCTCACCACGTCAACGGTAAATTTATGTGTGCATATAATAATATTCTTTCTTTGTATAATTGGTTGTATTATACTGTATTACCCAAATAAAGCTATAAAACAAAAATTAAGGTTTTTTTATTAAAACACCTTTTACAAGTTTACAAATATTTATTGTTATTATTATTATTTAAAAATACATTTCATCGCTTCATTCTTCTTTTTGCCTCTTTTGATATAATTTTGAGAATTAATAAGTAAACTCCTACTAACGTTGCCCATTCTATTTGTACGATTTGGCACATTTTTGCTCCTACTGGGTCTTCTAGGTCTAAATATAATTCCTGTATTGGACTTTGTTGGTTAGATCGCCATTCCTTCACTCCTTCTGAGTTATCTTTAAAGATTAATTTTAGCTTGTAGTTAAGAGGCGATTCCGTTAAATTCAATGCAAACACCGGCATTTTTCCATCATTGACTGTTGATAGACTCATCATTTGCCATGTATTGCATTCTTGTTTTGTTCCGTTTGTGTCTAAACACACACCATTATGTGCAACGTTTTGCGGAACGTTAACGTAAAGCATGTTATTTAATATTGCTGTTAAAAGAACAAAATTTGCTTTTAGCAAGGCCATGGTTTTATTCGTCTTGTGGGCGTTAATGATGTTGGTAAATATTTTTCAAAAACTTTGTCCCACAAACTTAAATTTTCAATTTTTTTTAACACTTCTTTTTGGTCTTCGTAGACAGAAATCTGTTGGTTTAATTTTCTTATATTTTTACAAAACTCTTCAAGTTTTTGACTGTATTCTCTCGAAGCCATTCTAAAACTAAATATTTTCCATGATATGTTTTATTATTAATAGCGAATCAGTCGATTACGTCACACATCGCGATCCACCTATTGCACCAAGGTCACCCGCTTTTAATATTTAATTCAAAAAATATTTCTAAGTCTGTTATCTTTATTGCGATAAGACTTGTTTATTATTATTTTTTCTACTATTGTTTGTCACATTTTATACACCAACTCCTTTACAATGATATGTCATACGTCGAAATCCGTTCGGCCGTTTACGAGATACAACGTTAATGCCCTTTTGGTAGCATAAATATGGTCTTTTTGTCGCTTTATTTTACCCTATACAGCAACCCCTTTACAATGATATGTCATATGTCGAAATCCGTTCGGCCGTTTACGAGATACAACGTTAATGCCCTTTTGGCATTCGAAAAAGAAGAGTTGGCTGCTTGCGCTAAATGTCAAAGGCCATTTGAAAAAAGAAGAATTGGCTGCTTGCGCCAAATGTCAAAGGCCACTCGAATAAACAGAAGAATACAGCGCCGCCACCTGTGGCGACATCTAGCGGCGAAATTTGGAAGCTGTGGTGCCGTATGCCTATAGCTACACTACTAAAGTCCGAACTGCCGGAACTCTATCTCTATTATTTATAATTTTAATTTGACGTTGAAAATAGTGCTCCGCTCGGCTTTTACAGCATTCGCGCGCTGCCGCTAAACGGGGTTTATCAGATAAAATATTTTTTTTCTCTAAATGACAAAGCGGCCTTTTAATGACACTTGGCAGGCTTAGAAGTTGTACTTTTAATGCCTAGGCAGAAAAAGTCCACTTTTACTGCCTAGGCATTAAAAGTACAACTTCTAAGCCTGCGGAGCCTGCCAAGTGTCATTAAAAGGCCGCTTTTATTTGGATATTGATAATGAAACGCAATTTAAATATGAAAAAGTCGATTTTGCGTGGAATTGGAACAAATTTGAAGAAAAAATTATATGTTTCACACGGCAGAAAAGCAGATTTAATGCCTTGGCTGGTTTCATAGCCTCGCTAAGCTCGGCTAACTATTTTATGACATAAAATGTGATTTTAAAAATTTGAAAAAATTCCAGTATTTTCCTAACACTTGAAAGAATCTAATTCAGTTGGAAAAATCATTTTGTCACTATTTTTCAATAAGTTATTTAATTGTTAACAAACAAATTTTTTCCTAATCTCTGTTGGCATAAACAATGGGATAAAAGTTATAAATAATTGGCCTAAAAATTTAAAACTTCGTGGAGCCCTTTTCATATGTATACTTTACAAGATCCTGCGATAAATGTTCATAAAAGTTTATTAATTTGTTAATTATGATTTTCATAACTATTGCAAAATATTGCGAAAAAATACAGACTTTTTATAAATAAATACCTGTAGTATCTAATAAACAATAAATACGAACTTGGTTTTAGAATTATTTGAAAGAGAAATTTATTTTCTATAAAAAAGACCTAAATGTCCTTTATCATATCTCCAATAGTTTAAAAGATATATAATTTTTTTAATTGACAAGTAGGCGCTACAGTTAACGTGAAGTATGATATTAGAAAGTATAATAACAAATTAATAAACTTTTATGAACATTTATTGCAGTATCTTGTAAAGTATACATGTGAAAAAGGCTCCACGAAGTTTCAAATTTTTAGGTCAATTATTTATAACTTTAATCCCATTGTTTATGCCAACAGAGATTAGGAAAAAATTTGTTTATTAACAATTGAATAACTTATTGAAAATAGTGACAAAATGATTTTTCCAACTGAATTAAAATCTTTCAAGTGTTAGGAAAATACTGGAATTTTTTCAAATTTTTAAAATCACATTTTATGTCATAAAAAAATATTTTATCTGATAAACCCCGTTTAGCGACAGCGCGTGAATGCTGTAAAAGCCGAGCGGAGCACTATTTTCAACGTCAAATTAAAATTATAAATAATGGAGATAGAGTTCCGGCCGTTGGGACTTTTTTATTGGAAAGTTCCTCCTCTTTCAGGATCTTTTTTCAGAATTCCTTGAATATCATCGTTTTAAAAGTTATTAACGAAAAACTTAATACCTTTTTTTTATCTTATTTTGTTAATAACAATCGCAATTTTTTATGTGCTAATATACCCTTAAAAAACATTTTTCTAGACGTCATTCCGAATCGAATGAGCTATGGCACATATTTTTAGGAGCTTTATTTCTATTTAACACGTTTTTGAACTTGTGGACTAGACTATTCGTAAAGACAGTAAATTTCAAAAATAATTAATTGGTTTAATTACCTATTTAGATTCTAAATAAAAATCCATTACTATTTTATGTTCATTTTTATTACTTATAACCTGTAATTTATTCATACAATTAATTTATTTTTTAAGTAAATCCAGTCCTTAAGATTACTGATTTTGAAAGTCAAAAAATATTATTACGATTTCATTACATGTCCATACATTTTATACATAAACTAATAATAAAATTCAAGACTGATAGTTTATCACGACAAAGTCATGGCTGCCTTGTTCAAAGTGGTTCGACATGATAATCCAACAGAAAGGAAAGCTGTTAAAGCTTCATCAATAGAAGAACTTATTTCAGCTGCGAAAAACAAATTAAAGCTATCTGATGAAAACTACAAGGTATTTTCTATAATTATTAATACGTATTTTTGTTTTTATTTATTTATTGATTCATTCATTTCTTAACTTTTTTTTATTATTGAAGAGAGAACTATTTTTCCGATAAATAATGGCATACATTTATAGTTTTATTTTCGATTTTTCAGTAAAAAAAGAATTTGAAATTAATATTAGATATAATGAAATTATGACTATCATAGATGGAAGAATATAATAATATCAAAGAATATGATTTTTCGTAAAAAAATAATTGCATTTAAAATAAAAGCGTCCATGACTTTACTGCTAATGGCTTTTATTATTTCAACAGCTAGGGTAGTGGAACCAAAAGATGAACACCCTTCAGAAGATGAACAATCGCAATAAAAGTCAAAAAATTAAAATGTATATTCACTTTTTTGTGTGCGTGTTAAGTCCTTACATATGGCAACATTTTCCCCTCCCACCTCCGTAAAAACTCGCCCAGTTACGCGTTGGACACTCTTGTGTGTAGTCGGTTTGTGTGTCGTTCCCGCCAAACATCGTTTTTCTATGGAATCCTACTTAAGGTGAGTACTGTTGAGATTTAAAGTAATCGTTTAGTTGTAAGATGTATTATTGATAAAAGTAAAAGGTTTTTTGGTCAGTACAATTTTGATTTACATAGCTTCTAAAATCAAATCGTATATTTACATAATTTTAACATTTTATGTATATAAAACAGTGTTCAAGTAATGGTGTCACGATTTTCTTCTTAAGCCAATTAATGAACAGTGTTCATGTAATGGTGTAAGAGTTAAATATTTACAATAATAATTATAATTTACCTAGTGACTAAAAATCGATTTTAATAAATTTAATATGATCCTAATGCATTTTACTAATTAAAAACTAAAAGATGAACGGGTATTTCTTAAGTTTTTTCTTGATTTATTAGTTTTTCTCAAGTATGGAATCTGAAGTGTTCAGCTTTAGGCTATATAACCAAAAGATGAACCAGCAATTTCATAGCCATTGTGTTAGTTCATTTTTTTAGCTTTGTGCCCTAAATCTGAACACATCTTTAACACTAATACAAAATTTGTCTGACCTTTGTATGCGTTTTCATCTTTTATGGGAGTTAAAGTTGACAAACATCAAATGTAATGGTCAACTTAAGTTTTTAACTATGAAATAAAAATAATTTATGATTGCAGATGCAGTCTACTCAACGAAAAAAAGAAAAGCAATATTGCCAAGACACTCTTAAAACCGCTGTGCAGATGATCAAAGCGCAACAAATAAGTTTATCTAAAGCAAGTGTACAATTCAAAATTCCTAAAGGTACTTTGCACAACAAAATTCATGGAAAGACACCCATTCAATGCCGTAAGGGCCCTCAGACACTTTTATCCAATGATGAGGAGCAGAAACTTGAGACATGGATTTTAAATATGGCCAAAGTTGGTTATCCTGTTAATGCAACTGATGTACGGGAGACTGTTAATAAACTTCTAAAAATTAAAGGTTTGAAGTTATCGCCAGAGAATTCGAAGCTATCACCAAATTCGAAGTTATTGCCAGGGAAAAAATGGATGGCATTATTTTTACAAAGACACCCGAATATAACCAAAAGGCACGCAGAAATAATTTCTAAAGCAAGAGCGTCTGTGACGGAAGGTATGATCCGGAAATGGTTTGATGATTTGCAGAACTATTTGATAGAAGAAAATGCTCCAGATGTATTGGAGGATGCTGATCGAATATTTAACCTGGATGAAACGGGTGTACAATTATGTCCCAAAAACTGGTGTTATTTTGGCACCCAAAAATTTTCGTGCTGCTTACAACATTGCGTCTGGACAGGAAAAGCAAAGTATAACAGTCCTGTGCAACTATTCTGCCAGCGGCAAGATAGTTCCACCGTTTATTGTTTACCCACTAAAAAGGATTTCTAAGGAAATAGTTCAGTCAGTTCCAGACAATTGGTCAATCGGAAGGTCAGATTCGGGATGGATGACGGGTCAAACGTTTACAAAGTATATCAAAGATATTTACTATCCCTGGTTACTGGAAAATACAATTAAATTACCAGTTCTCTTGCTCGTCGATGGCCACAAAAGTCATATAAATTTAGAACTACATGAATTTTGTGTAGAACACAATATTATTCTTTATTGCTTACAGCCAAATACGACACACATATTGCAGCCATGCGATGCCGGGATTTTCGGCCCTTTAAAAGCAGGTTGGAAGACTGCTGTCAGAAAATTTAAAAATAAGGAAAATATTTAATTAACAAGGTCCAATTTTGCTTCAGTTTTTGCTGAATCTTTTGAAAAATCCATGAAAGAATCAACTATAAAGAATGCATTTAAGGCATGCGGAATTTTTCCATTTAACGTCAATGCTGTCGATTTTTCGAAATGCATATCCAAAAGACAAGAAGAGATTTGTAATGAAATTTCATTAAATGATTATAAAACGACTATTGATGTGATCGAAAAATTATTACAGAAAATATAGTAAAAAAATACAAACTATATAGAAAAAAAAATAAAACCCTCAAAAGCAGCCTTTTCAAGTTCTGGAATAAATGCAAAAATAAAGTGGAGAACCTTTTGTTATCACAGTCGTCTAATATTGATGAGTCTCTACATTCGTTAAATGCAAATGATATTTCAGCATCTCGGGAAGCACGTCAACAAGAGTCATTATTGTCTATGGAAGATTTGACCATTAACACGAACGCCATAATAGAAGGCATTTTAGACAATGAAAACTTGCCAATAGATATAGAGGGCGCCAATTTAGTAACCGAAGATGTCCTGGGGGACCTAAATGAGTTAACTCCAAGTAAAATAGACACAGACTATTCAAGTTTTATTAAACCTCAAGTACCTCAAACAATCTCTGAAAATTTCCTTGATTTGTCGAACTTAGAGGTTTCTGTTTCTTGGTTCGCACCTCAAACCAATTCAACGCCTCTCGCATCAAACCAAGTGATTCCATTACCATGGTACACAGATAATGATACGACTACACATAATAAACACGACAATAAAACCAGCAACACAATAGATTAGTTTTGCAGGACCTAACTAACCAAAAAGATGCACAGAAGGATCAAGTATTATTATTTAAGAACACAGATGACATTTTTGAAAGAAACCTGCTTGATAATGAAAATAAACCGTGCTGTTCTAAAACCCTTGACAGTAATGAATCTCAACCTAAAGTAACAGACGCTTAAATTGATGAATTGCTGAGACTTCCCGAACGTAAAAATACTAAAAAACGCAAGTTGTGTAAGTCTCCAGTACCCTTAGCTATAACTTCTAAAAAATTTAAAGAATATTTAGAACAGAAGGAACTGGAAAAGACAAAGAGAGAAAATGATGTAGTGGAACGAAAAAAAAAAAGCGAGCACAGCTGAAGTTGGAAAAAGAAAGTAAAACTAACGAGAAGAAAAAGAAAAATAAGACACATGTGACTAAACCAAAGACTAAAGAAAAAAATGTTTCAGAAACTATTACGAATGATATTAATGACTGTGACGAAAGACTGACTGCAAATAAGAAAAGTATTGACTTAAATAGTTATGCTGTTGTTGAATTTGAGACAAATAAAAGGAACCGGTATTATGTTGGACAGGTGATAATGTGTGACTTTAAGTCAAAATCAAATGTCTACGAAGAAAAGCAAACAAATTTGATAATTTAATTTATTTTGTTGAACCGCCTACTGAAGACTTGACAGAAGTTTCAATATCAGCTATAAAAAGGAGATTGCCGGATCCACAAATTGGTAGAAGAGGAATGATTTCTTTTAAAATGTCTGATTATGATCTCAATATTTGCGAATAATATTTTTAAGGTATTTAAATGTTTTAAGTTTATAGTTAATATTTACTAAATAAACGTGAAGATTTTAATTTTGTGTTATTTTTATTGTTTTTTGATGCCCCTGATAATCATTCATAAATGTTAGTTCAACTATTGGGTGTTAAACGTTCATAATTAAGGTTTATTGTTCAGCTATAGGGGGAAAACACAAAAATTTTGATAAATTGTCAGTTTAATTATAAAATAGAACCTGTGAGTTAAATATTTTGTTTTTTAAATAATTTTATACATTTCAGCTATCCAAATCAACCAGTCCAAAAAACTTCTTCATTTTCGCATCCGCCGGATCAAAATGAACCGTCTTCAACATTATTATCGTTGTCACATCAAGCTAATCATTTATCACAAAATTTTCCAAAATTTGCGACAAATGTTCAAACAGCTTTAAGTAATGGCTTATTATTATCACCTCCAAGCCGAAGAATGATTCATACGGTTCGAGATTACTTACTTAATGATTTAAAAAACACGACTCGCAGGACAGTACATGCTATAAGTGAACAAATTGTGACCACCTATCAGAAAACCTTCACCACTAAAAGTTCAAAGGATAATATTGACGGTGAAGTTCAGTCTCTCAGGCAATCGATTTATTACGCCACGCACTACATGAAAAATACACCCGGAGATGCACGGAAACCAATTGATTCATCAGATGACGATGACGTAGTTGTAACAAAGCCGAAGGCTCAAGACGAATATGGATGCGTCGCTTATATGCCGGTTCAACCACCATCTGATATTTTAGCTTCATTAGAAGAGAAAAGAGTAAAATTGATTGACATTTTTAATACTCTAGATGATGATATTAATGATGAAATAATAAATATGATGAACGCAAGTTATTTCTTACAGCGTAAAGAAATCAATCAGGAGAAAGATTTATCGAAGATCTTTGAGCACTGGCCATTTTTGCATCATTCTAAGTTAATTGTAAAACATGCTGATCAACTACTTGGTAAAGATACTAATGCACTCTGGAAGTCATCATTAAAAAAGCTTTCAAAACCCATCAATCGTTGGTCAAAACACGATGAAATAGCTCGTGAAGTAAATAATACTAGGAAAAAAAATCAATCCGATGAAGGGAAAAAATTTGTTCCTGAAACATTAAAAAATGCGAAACAGCACAGTGAATCGATGAAAAATGATGAGCCGTATCACGCTGTTACGTTTTGATTTATGGCAAAAATTAATCAAGAAAATTTGAATTTTCTCTATGTTTTAACTAATGTAAGTTACAAATACTATAATTCATAATTATAAATTGACAAATTGATAGAAAGTATTTAATGTTCTAATAATTTTATAATTTTCCCTGTAGGAAGAAATAAGTGATGAAGAGTTACTTAAGCAGGTACCTGTTGTAAATCCCGTATTGATGATAAGAGGTTCGTAACATTTCCATATTTTTATGAAATTAGCTTTTTTTGACTATTCTGTAATTTTTTTCGAAATTAATGTAATTGATATATTAGAAAATTTACTTATTTCAAGAAATATTTCGTTTATGAAAAAGTTGATTTTTTTTTAAATTTAAATTGATAAATAACGATATTGAAATATTGTGAATATGTTTATTGATTATAATTTTTTTATTTAGGAAAAAATTTACATGACACTGGAAATGTATATCACGTGGTGATAAATAAAGAAATTATGATACATGCTCCGTCATTTCTTGATG
The DNA here is from genome assembly GCA_964028335.1 of Altica lythri. Lineage (NCBI taxonomy): Eukaryota > Metazoa > Arthropoda > Insecta > Coleoptera > Chrysomelidae > Altica > Altica lythri. The sequence goes on along the minus strand of CAXIIO010000710.1, from coordinate 26,084 downwards.
GAATATTGGCTACTTTCCTATGCTATTACGTCTTTGGCATAGTATATCCGCCAGAAATTGAAGGAACACTTGAAGCAATTCAACGGTGAGTGTTAAACAATTGTGCTATTCTCTAATTTTTTTATAAGTCCAATTCATGATAATTATTAATAAATTAAAATAGATTGATAAAAATGCGCTAAAAACATAGTGACTAAATGATTTAATTCAGAAATTTATTTTAAAAGTCAATTCCTATCTGTTAATAATCGACTAACTGTTTTAAGAAACAATAATTTTTTATAAAATTAATGATTTTTATTTGTTTTTAAATGAAATTTTTTTATCTATTTTAATGTTTTTTAAATTTATTTCGTTTGTGTATATTTTGGCCATCAGATAACTTTAAAGTAGGATTTAATGATATAAATTTCATAATAAATTTAATTATTTTATTGCTATGCTTTTGTGAACAAATGTTTAAAATAAAATTTTATTTTTCGTTTTTTAATTAGTTCAACTCTACATTTTTAATGTTATTACTCTTGAAAACTGATTAACTCATTGCATGGTAATTTTTAGCAATTTCTTTTTGATAATGACTCATTTTCTCGATCTATATTAACAGGATTTCTAATCTTAAGCTATTCAAAATTTCTTTACTAATATCTTTTTTGTAAAAAGCTTTACATAACTATTTATCTCGACTCCGTATGGATACTGCACTGATGAAACAATTTTACTTTATTGGAGAGAAAAATTCTTAGATTAGGAAAATTATTTTGAATCAAACAGAAAAATTCCATTTTTTACCTTAGATTAATTTATAATTAATTAATATTTAACTTTAAATTTCAGATTATTTCTGCAAATTTGTCCTTTCAAAGGAACGAAACGAGGAGGAAAAAGAAAGGCAACCAATATCCATCCTAAAGTTAGCAAGCTGATAAAAGCGATTGATCCATATATTGCTGATAAATCGCATTAAATATTACTGTTACTTTATTTATTTACTTTATTTGCTATACGTAAAACTACGTAATTATAATATATCAATTCGATGTGATTTTGATTTTATAGTACTTTATGTAGTTAACACATAATTTTCATTTTACTAAAATTTATATTTAATTTAATATTACTGTTTAAGTGCTTTACTTAGTTACTAGAATCGTTACTACTTTGTACCTAATGCATATTACGTCAAGTTTAAATTATAATACGAGAATAATAAATATAAGTTATGTTTATATAATGTAGACTATTATCGTACATTAAAGAAAATTTTGTTTGATAATTTCAAAATTTTATTTTATTTCATAAACTATCTTCTTAATCAAGAAAATGATCAATTATATTGTTTGGTATCTCGATAAGAAGATTATAAATCGCCTCCCTCTTTTAAGAGCTACATTATTTGCGATAAAATATTCCTAAGTTATCGACTAATTATAAAAATCACCAATTAAATTGTTTCGGATCTTCAATTAGAGTATAACCATAAGTCCGGCAGTGTGATAATAATTTATGATTGGTAATTTACTAAAGATTAATAAATAACTTGTGTAATAAAATCACAATGTTCATATTTACCTAACAATCTGTTTGAAACTGGGTTTTTAGTGAATATTTATTACTGAAATTGTTATCAGCTTAGTCAAAATGCGTGCAGCAGATCAGAATTATTAAATTTTGTCAATAGATTTTTTTATCAACATTACCAAATTTATATTTAATAATAATACTACCAAACAAACTTCTGATGCTTAACAAAAATGAAACAAATGATTCGTAATTTTCTAAAACAAAGTTAAACTATCTTGCGTCGTAAATTTCCAATGCAGCATCTTAATATTAAAAATCATTTTCTACGAAATTTGCTTTACAAAAATACATAGTTTGTTTTGTAATATTACAAAACAAACGTCTATCACATCTTTACGAAAAAAAGCAACACATTTTTTGTATTTTTTTAAAACAAAATTGAACTATCTTGCGTCGTAAATTTCCAATGCAGCATCTTAATACTAAAAAACATTTACTACGAAATTTGCTTTACAAAAATACATAGTTTGTTTTGTAATATTACAAAACAAACGTCTACCATATCTTTACAAAAAAAGCAACACATTTTTTGTATTTTTTTAAAACAAAATTGAACTATCTTGCGTCGTAAATTTACAATGCAGCATATTAATATTAACAATCATTTTCTACGAAATTTGCTTTACAAAAATACATAGTTTTTATTGTAATATTACAATCCAAACGTTCATTAGAAGTTTATTAAAAATTCAAAAATGTTTTGTAATTTTTCTAAATAGAGTTTGAATAAGTCGTGTAGTAAATTTACAAAACATTACTAAAATGTTTTGCGTTAAAACTTCCAACGCTTTTTTTGTAAAATTACTATAGAAATTTTTAACAGTGTATAAAGGCAATAAATATGTTTGAATTGTAATTAAATATTTATTTTCCGATACGTACGTCAACAAGTTTTACTTCAATCGCGCGTAAAGGTTACACGCACACTCTTTTTTTCTATTTAGTCATTTATTTATTTCTCTATTTATTTATATACTTACATTTATTATGGTTTAAAAAATGCTTTGTAGTTCGTCTTACTACTTTTACATATTTTATTGATTAAGTAATTTATTTATCGATTTATTTGCTTATTTATTTATCTATTTATTTATTTACCTATTTATTTATTTATTTATTTATTTATTTATATTTACTTTTTTATTTATTTATTTATCCATTTATTTATTTATATTTACTTTTTTAAATTTTTAAGAAAAGATTTTTGTGTGTTAGATGGTAAGATAAGATGAGAGAGAGAGAGAGAGAGAGGTGTGGAGAGAGAGACTTAACTATAAAATAAGTTCAAATTTTACTACTTTCGTATATTTTATTGATTAATCTATATATTTATTTACTTACTTATTTATTTATTTATCTATTAATTAATTTATTTATTTATTTATCTATCTATTTATCTATTTATTTATTTACTTACTTACTTTTATTATTGTTTAAAAAATGCTTTGTAGTTCATCTTACTACTTTCGCATATTTTATTGATTAAGTAATTTATTTATAGATATATTTGGATATTTATTTATCTATTTATTTAGTTACCTATTTAGTTATTTATTTATTTATCTATTTATTTATTTATTTATATTTACTTTTTTAAATTTTTAAGAAAAGATTTTTGTGTGTTAGATGGTAAAATAAGATGAGAGAGAGAGGGAGAGGTGGAGAGACTTAATTATAAAATAAGTTCAAATTTTATTACTTTCGTATATTTGATTGATTAATCTATTTATTTATTTACTTACATTATTTATGGTTTAAAAAATACTTTGTAGTTCATCTTACTACTTTCGCGTATTTTATTGATTAAGTAATTTATTTATCGATATATTTGATTATTTATTTATCTATTTATTTAGTTACCTATTTATTTTTTTATTTATTTATTTATTTATCTATTTATTTATTTATTTATATTTACTTTTTTAAATTTTTAAGAAAAGATTTTTGTGTGTTAGATGGTAAGATAAGATAAGAGAGAGAGAGAGAGAGAGAGGTGGAGAGAGAGACTTAATTATAAAATAAGTTCAAATCTTACTACTTTCGTATGTTTTATTGATTAAGTAATTTATTTATCGATATATTTTGTTATTTATTTATCTATTTATTTAGTTACCTATTTATTTATTCATTTATTTATTTATTTATCTATTTATTTATTTATATTTACTTGTTTAAATTTTTAAGAAAATATTTTTGTGTGTTAGATGGTAAGATAAGATTACAGAGAGAGAGAGAGGTGGAGAGAGAGACTTAATTATAAAATAAGTTCAAATCTTACTACTTTCGTATATTTGATTGATTAATCTATTTATTTATTTACTTACTTATTTATTTATCTATTTAATTATTTATTTATTTATTTATTTATTTATTTATTTATTTATTTATTTATTTATTTATTTATTTATTTATTTATATATCTATTTCTCTATTTATTTATTTATATTTACTTTTTCAAATTTTTAACAAAAGATTTTTGTGTGTTAGATGATCATCTAATGGTATTCCATTAAATCCGAACCTTACATATCAAGTGAACTTTTTAATTATATCTAGATATTTTTAAACTACTTTAATGTAAAATACTCCCTTCATTGCTATTAGAGATTGTTTATATTTAAAAGAAATTTATTAACGATAAGTTTATATTTTATACAAGGGGAGAGAGAGAGCGAGAGAGAGAGAAAGAGGGAAAAAGAGAGAGACTTAATTATACAATAAATTCATTTTTTCACCCTTTTGCTTTTAAACTATGATCATTGTTATTTGGAATATATTCTATAAGGGCAGCAGGTATACGTTCATTTTGTAAAAAATCGAGTTATTTTTATCCTGTTAGAGGCTCGTTGAAAAAAGACTTATACCGGTCCATATTTTTTACTTTTTACGGGTTACGTAAAATTGAACCAACAGTTTCTACACTTTTTGATGCTTTAAAACCAAAATATTTCGATAACTTCATTATTGCAGTTAAAACTATTGCAAAATACAATTCAAATTCAGACACTTTTTAGTCACCAACGTTTGCCATGAATATAAGTACAAGCCTAAAACAATGTTGTGACATTGCTTTAAATTTTGCTCTAAAGAAGCAAGATATTTATGCAAACATTAAAACTGCTGAAGCCGAAGCCGATCTGAAGACTATGATTTATCTTTTTACATCAAACTGGCGATTTGAAATTTCTCATCAAGCTGCTAACGATTTGTATCTTCAAAGCTGGAATAAAATAACAATAGTTCCTTTTGCAAGCGATATCAAGCTTCTTAGGGAATACCTTTTAAATACTGCTAACAGTGCTCTTGAAAAACTAAATTTAAATATAAATCGAAACGATTTCAATATTCTTTTAGAGACAGTGTTTTGTAGGGTACTCTTGTTAAACAGAAGAAGTCCAGGAGAGTTAGAACGTATGTATTTGCATACATATACATCAGTGGAGTCAAATAACGAAAATTATGAAGAATTTGGGACTATTATATCGGCTACAGAAAATATACTTTTAAAAAGTCTGAAAAGAGTAGTAATAAGAGGTAAAAGGGAAAAAGCAGTTCCAGTATTATTTAGTAGAGATGTTCAGGATCACATAGCAGCTCTATTAATCCACAGAGAAAATTTCGTTCCACCAGATAATCCATATCTTTTTGGAAAACCAAATTTAAAAACTCACATTTCAGGTTACAAGGTGTTGCAGAAATACGCAAGAGCTTGAGGAACAAAAAATACTCAAGCCATTTCAGCTACAAGACTTAGAAAACATTTGGCAACTTTAACGCAACTTTTTAACATGAATGAAAATGAACTAGAACAACTAGCAACTTTTATGAGCCATACGCTAAATATTCATAGAAATTCTTATCGACTACCAAATCATATAAACCAGACCGCAAAAATTTCAAAATTATTATTGATTATGGAAAAAGGCGAAGGTCATCAGTTTCAAGGGAAAACATTGGATGAAATAAACCTCAATTTAGAAGAAAATGTTTCGGTTGATAACGATATTTCAAGTCGAATTCAAAGTGAGGAAGTGTTAAGAGAAGATAATGTTCAGCTACCTGAGATAGTAAAACCAGTTCCACTACCAGCTACTTAAGAACAATCAAAATATAAAAAAAAGAAAAGAAATTTAGTTAAATGGACCGAAAATCAAAAAGCTATTATGGAAACAGAGTTTAAAAAAAACATAAGAAATAAAAAGGCACCCAAACGATTTGAATGCGAAGAAATTAGAGAAAAATATCCTAAAATATTTGAAAATAAGGATTGGTTAAAAATGAAAGTTTACATTCAGAATATATATTCGAAAAAAAAAATAATTACAATTTTTATTATAAATTATTTATTAATAATAATAATGCTTTATTTGCTTTTTTAAACAATAAAATGTTTTTAGCATCGTCAAGGACATGTAGTTATTAAAACTAAGGTAAAATTAATAAAAGTACAAATACAAATTAAAATAAAATACGATACAACAGAAAGAAATAACTGTTTCTAAATTCAATTTTTGCAGTGTTCCGTCAGATCAGTATCAAAGAATTCAGTCACAGAGTAAACTGCTAGTTTAAGTACTAGCTGCTTAATTTTGTGTTTTAACGGTACCTCATTCAGGTCTTTTAGGTTTTGCGGAAGTTTGTAAAAGTTTAATTGATTGACATATAAAACTTTTATCTGTAAGGGTTAATCTGTGTTGTGGTAGTACAATTAGGTTTCTAGATCTGGTGCAGTAACTATGTAAATTAGTTGGCATTGTTAAGTTATGTTTATTATTTCTTATATACATTAGGCATTGGAGAATGTACAAGGATTGAAGAGTAAGTATGTTTAAATGTTTGAATGTATGTCTGCAAGTCTCTAATTGATTGATTTTTGAAATCGCCCTTACCGCAGCTTTTTGAAGTACAAATATCTTGTGCCACTCCGATGAGTTTCCCCAAAAGATTAAACCGTAAGAAATTTGGCTTTGAAATAGTCCCATGTAAGCAGTTCTACAGATATCTACTGATACAAATTGTGAAATTTTTCTCAGCAGATACACTGTACTAGATAGTTTTTTTAATAAGGTTGTTATATGCTCCTTCCAGTCAAGTTTAGAATCTAAAAAAAGTCCAAGAAATTTAATGCTGTGGTTTTGATTAGTATTGATACGTTCTTTTCAAGTAAACAGAAGATTATTAGTTTTTTCTTTGTTAAGTAATAGTTGATTATTTACAAACCAATTTGTTGATATATCAAGCAATACTTTCCTTAAGTACAGCCTCGTTTTTATTACTGTGGTAAATTGTAGTATCATCTGCATAAAATAATGTCTTTGAAGTGTCTAAAACGTATGGAAGGTCGTTAATATATAAAATAAAAAGCGTAGGTCCTAGTATGGATCCTTGTGGTACACCAGCAAGAACTTTCTGAGAGGTTGATAATTTATTATTGATATGGACTAGTTGATATCGATCAGTTAGATATTCTGTAAGAAAATTTCGTCCGTTGCCCCTAACACCGTAAAATTCCAATTTCTTTAAGAGTATGTTGTAATTGACACAGTCAAACGCCTTCGAGAGATCACAGAATGAAGCTGAGATCATTTCGATGTTAGATGTGTAAAAATACTCTTTTTATGTGTTTATTTTAATTATAAAAATGTATCATTATTATTATTAATACTTTAAAACATAATAAAATTTAATTTTATGTTGTTGTTTTTTTTAATAAATAAAGTATAGATGAGAATTGGAAATTATGGTCAATATCTGAATAAAAAGTATTTAATTTTTTAAGTACCAAAAACTTCATTAATAAACATATAGTGGGTATTTTCAACCACAATAAAAACATAAATTGGATTAAAGAAAATAAAAAACATTTTAATGTTTTATTAAAATACTTTTTGGTAAAAACTACTAAATAATAGCAAAGAAAAAAATTAATACTCTAGTCAACATCTTCAAAACCGTAAAAAATTAAAATAAAGGTCCTAAAAATATGAGCGACGGCTCATTGGATTCGGAATCACCTCTAGAAAAATGGTTTTGAAGGAAAATTGTGCAGGTGAAAAATTGCAATTGTTTTAACAAAATAAGATGAGAAAAAAATTCTAGTATTTTCCTAACACTTAAAAGAATCTAACTCAGTTGGAAAACACATTTTATCACTGTTTTTCAAAAAGTTATTCAATTGTTAACTAACAATTTTTTTCCTAATCTCTCTTGGCGGAAACAATGGGATAAAAGGAATAAATAATTGGCCTAAAAATTTGGAGCCCTTTTCAAATGTATACTTCACAAGATCCTGCGATAAATGTCCATAGAAGTTTATTAATTTGTTAATTAGAATTTTTGGTAACTATTGCAAAATAAAATATCTAAAAAAAAATAAAAATTTGAATATTTTTGAGCAATTTTTTTTGTTAATTTGTTGTCCAGAAAATATGATTTCTTAAACAAAAATTTTTTCTTAGTTTTAATTTTTAATTGTTTAAAATCGTTTTTTTATATTTTGATTATTTAAATAATTTATTAAGAAATTATTTTGATTTTAAAAATCATTATTTATAATTTTAAACAGTTTAGAGAAAAAAGAATTTTCTTTATTAATTATTTAATCGAAATATAAAAAAAAACGATTTTAAACAATTAAAATTAAAAAAAAAATGTTTAAAAACCATAATATTTTCTGGACAACAAATTAACAAAAAAAATTCCCAAAAATGTTCAATTTTTTTTTTAAACAATTTTATAAACAAATTACGAAAAAAATTAAAAACTTATGTTAATTACTGCCATTAAAACAGGCGTGACTAAATAATAATTCAAAAAAAAAAATTATCAATTTATTTAGATATTTCATTTTGCAATAGTTATGAAAAATTATAATTAACAAATTAATAAACTTCTATGCACATTTATCGCACGATCTTGTAAAGCATACATATGAAAAGGCTACACGAAGTTTCAAATTTTTAGGCCAATTATTTATACCTTTTATTCCATCGTTTATGCCAACATATACTAGGAAAAAATTTGTTATTTAACAATTGAATAACTTTTTAAAAAACAGTAGTAAAATGTTTTTTCCAAATGTTAGTAAAATACTAGAATTTTTTCAAATTTTTAAAATATTTTATCTGATAAACCCCGTTTAGCGAAGGCTCGTGCATGCCGAAAAGCCACCATTTTCAACGTCAAAGTAAAATTATAAATACTGGTGATAAAGTCTCGGGAGCACGGGACTTTTTTTTGTAAATTTCTTTCTGTTTAACGGGCTTTTTTCAAAATTACTTAAATATTAATATTTTTCGAGATATTAAAAAGAACATAAAAAATATATTTTTTTTATCTTATTTTATTAATAACAATTGCATTTTTTTGCCTGTACACTTTGTCTTTAAAAACATTTTTCTAGAGGTTATTCCAAATCCAATGAGCTATCGCTCATATTTTTAGGACCTTTATTTTAATTTTTCACGTTTTTTAAGATGTTGACTAGAGTATAAATGACACACAAAATTTTTAGTTTGTATTTCACTGCAAATTGTTAATCTGTTTCTTTATTATTTATTAATTTTATATTTTTACATTTTTATTCTTTCTAAGAAAGTATTGGTATAAATAAAACAAATATTTACCATATCATATTTGTTCACTATAAAGTTTAAACCATATTAAATTTGCCTATTAAATGGCAACACTGTAGGACGCAAAAATGATAGTTACTTCCATATAATTTTTACAAATCGTATATAACAAACGCAATAATGATACAATATTATATGGACGCAGAAATGATAGAGAAACATATAAGTACCGAAACTTTATTTTATGATTAACAAAAAATTAAAAGTGGTTATCTAACATTACTAAACCTGTTGACGCAATATGACTGGTTTTTTGATTGACGCAGTAATGATATAGTGATGTAATATATATATATATATATATATATATATATATATATATATATATATATATATTGATATGGATTTTTCTTCATGGTGCACGTTCTTTCAATGAAATGTTGGAAAGTGGTCATGATTTTTAAATCGGTTGTCTAGATTAAGTATTTTTTTGATATTGTATTTGTTTTTGTTTAGTTTATAAGTTGTTTTGGAAATTTTTGTTATTATTGATTTGATTGTCATAAGAAAAACTTGAAATTGTCATTAATGAATCTTGTATATTTAAAAGATTGTAATATGAAGAATGAAATATAACATATAAATAGTTTAACAAGAAATTTGATTTAAATAAAAAGCATATAAATTAACATAAAAAAAAATATATTGAAGAAGAAAAAAGATTGAAACCAGATTAGTATAGAGGCAAATAGTAGAAATCAGAGCAGAGCAGAAAGAACGAGATAGAAGGTATAGAAAAGCAGAATCAAGGAGTTAATAAATAGAGACCTGGATTGAAGACCAAGCAGAGAAAGAAAGGAAGTTATTTTTTTATATTGTGTAATAAGGGATCGGGATACTAAATTTGTTATTTTATTTTTGTATTTAAGGACAACTAATTTGGAAATCTTGAATAATTTTATTAAAAAAGGGTGTTCCGGAAGGAGGATCCATTTCAATTTGCGCCCAGAACGTGTGGCTGCTTCGGCACTGAGGGTAAGAGATTTTTCTTTACTATTAGGTGTCAAGCTTGCTTTATTAAAAACAAAGTGAGTGATTCTGGAGTAAAAGATTAAATAAATTATAGGTATATTATATGAAATTAAGAGGGGGAAAGGAAATTACAGATAGAATGTCTGAACAAGGGGATAATATTGATAATCAGGAGAGTCAGGGTAGTCAGGGTATTCAGGATAGTTAGGGTAATCAGGTTAGTCAGGATAGGCAGGGTATTCAGGATAGTCAGGATAATTAGGGTAATCACGATAGTAAGATAGGGGATAGAAGGGATTCATCATGGGAACAAATAATAGAAATGTTAAAAGATATGAAAAAAGAAAGAAAACAAGATATAGAAGCAAATAACAAAAATACTAAAGCAATAAATTTGAATATGGATGCTATGAAAAAAGAAAATAAAGAAGACATGAACAAAAATAAAGAAGAAATAAACAAGAATATGGATTCTATGAAAAAAGAAATAAAAGAAATGAACAAGAATATGGATGTAATGAAAAAAGATATGAACAAAGATATTAAAGCAATGAATTTAAATATGGATGCTATGAACAAGAATATGGATTCTATAAAAAAAGAAATAATAGAAGAATTCAAAAATGAGATGAGGAACCAAATGGAAACAAACAAACAAAAATTGGAAGAAACAAAGAAAGAAATAAGAACTGAGATAATAGCGAGAATAACGGAAATAGAGGAGTTACAAGAAGTAAAAATTAAAACAATTATTAACAAAGAATGTAAAGATGAAATAAAAGAAATCAATAATAATACAAATAAAAAATTGAATGACTTAGAAAAGATATAAAACAAGATACAGTAAAGAAGATAAGTGAGATGAAAGAAAAAGTAGAAGAAATAAAGGTAGTACAAGAAAAAGAACGTGAAATGTTATTAGAAGAACTGGAAAAAAGGAATATAAATAAAAATCAAAATAGCATAGGAATAATTAAAATTGAACATAAATTTAATGGGAATATTAATAAGACTCATCCGAAAATTTTCATAAGAATGGTGAAAAATAAATTAAAATGGTGTAGAGACCATGAAGAAATAAGAGAAAAGTTGCGTAAGATTTTAGATGGGCAGGCACTGATATGGTTTGCTAGTAAAGAAGAAGAAATATTTGGGTTGGAAGAATTTGAGAAGAAGTTTTTAAGTTATTTCTGGGGTGATTTTGCTCAATCTAAATTTAGGGAAAAATTATATTTTGGAAAATATCAAGAAGGGGGAATGAATTATTCAAGTTATGCTTTATATTTATACAGTACTGCTATACATTTAGATCCAAAGTTAAGAGAAGAAGACATAATACAATATATTTCAAGACATTTTCGATATAATATCACAGAAACAATAGCAATTCAGAATATAAAGACTATAGATAGTCTACAACAATACTTACAGAAAATTGAACAAAATTTAAGTCGAGAAACATACAATGTAGAAAAATATTATGGAAACAACAGGGATGCAGAGTATAATAATCAAAATAAAAATTATGAAAGAGGAGATCGAAGAAATGGAAATATGAATGGTAATAGGAATCAAAATTATGAGAGAAATGGTATCGATGGAAGAAGAGGACAATTTAGTCGAGGGAATGAAAACCAGAATAGAAATCAAGGAAGATTAGGAAAAGAAAGGAACAGAATGATAAATAATATCCAAAAGGGTCAACAGATAAATGAAGAAGATGTGATACAAAATGTTAATGTAGAAGTACATAGGGAAAATTTTTAATAGGGCACTTACCAAAAAACAATAAACAACAATGTATTTATGAACATCCAAGGGAATTTGTTAAATTTGGGGAGGATAATGAATTTCAGGGAGAAAATGGGTTAATTTATATTCAAGGAAAATTAGGAATAAATAATATTTTATGTTTAATAGATACAGGTTCTGAGGCATCATTGTTAAATAAAAAATTGATAGATGAAAAAGAAAAATTAATAACTGTGCCAAAAATAACTTTGGTAGGTGCAAATGGGAAAAAATTATATGAAGTAAATAAATCTGTTATTAAGTCAATAGAATTAGAAAATAAAAAAAATATAGAAATGGACTTTTTATTAGTAGAAAATTTAGGAATTGACATAGTGATAGGGACTGATTTGTTACATAGATATAATGTGAAAATTGATTATGAAAATAAATGGGTGGAAATTGAGCATGATAAAATAAAATGGAATTTTGAAAAAAATAAGGGTAATGAATCAAAACAAATAAATTTCATGGAAAAAGATCAGGATTATGAGAAAATTAATAAATTTGAATTTATATGTAATGAAAAATTTAAAGAACAGGTAAAGAATATAATTATTAAATATAAGAAATTAATAATGAAGGAAATGAGAATAGCTAAAGAATATACACATAAGATTGAGGTAAAGAATATAGAATCATTTAGAATAAGAACATATCCAATTCCATATTTATATCGAAAAGATGTCGGAAAACAAGTAAAAGAAATGTTAGAAGCGGGTATTATAGAAAAAAGTAACACTAGATTTATTAATCCAATAGTGGTTGTAAAAAAATCAACCAGGGAATTAAGGTTGTGTTTGGATGCAAGAAATATTAATAAATTTTCTGTTCCACAATATGAAGCTCCAATGAATGTGGATGGGATTTTTGGAAGGTTGAGTGAATCAGAGTGGTTTTCTAAGATTGATTTGAAACATAGTTTTTGGTTGATTCCTTTAGACAAACAAAGTAGAGATTATACAGGGTTTTCAATAGATGGGGTGGTATATAGGTTTTGTGTAGTTCCATTTGGCGTGCAAAGTGCTTGTGCAGCATTAGTACGCGCAGTTCATAAAATTTAAGATAATTATGATGAATTTGTGTTGCATTATGTTGATGATATTTTGATATTTTCTAAAAATGAAAAAGATCATATGGAGCATATAGAAATTGTAATGAGAGAATTAGATATTTCGGGGTTAAAGATAAATATTGATAAATGTAGGTTTTTTCAAAAAGAGGTAACATTTTTGGGATATAAGATAAATCAAAAGGGAATGGAAATGGATGAGAATAGGATACAAGGAATTAGAGAGTATAAAAGGCCAACAAATTTAAAGACATTGAGGGGATTTTTAGGAATTGTTAATTATTATAAGAGATTAATACCAGATCTAAGTAAAAAAGAATTAAAGTTGATAGAATTATTAAAAAAAGATCAGAAGTGGGAATGGACAAAAGAAAGGGAAGAAGCGTTTCAAAATTTAAAACAGGAATTTTGTAAAAAGTTAATAGTATATCATCCAAATTATCATGAAAAGTTTATATTACGTACCTACTGATGCATCAAAAGATAGGTTTGCGGGGGTATTAATTCAGATTCAGAGGGGAGTTGAAGTTCCAATTTGTTTTGTATCACGAATAACAAAGAAATATGAAAAAAATATAGTGTATCAGAATTAGAATTAGCCAGTATCTTATTCTGTATAAACAAATTTCGGTTTTATTTATTAGGGGGAAAATTTTATGCGGAAACTGATCATTTGGCATTAACATTAATTTTAAAAAATAGATATGAAAACAATAGAATTCATAGGTGGATATTGAGTTTACAAGAGTATGATTTTGAAATTAGATATATAGCAGGAAAAGTAAATATTGTATCAGATGCATTAACAAGGGAAGAAAAAACTGATAATAGGAAAATAATTAAAATAGGTGTGAATGTAATGAAAGATGTTGAAGGAATATATTCATTAAATCAAATATTAGAAGATCAAAGAAATTTAACAGAAAAAAAAAATAGATCAATAATACAGGATAATATAGTGATTAAAAAGGTGGGAGAAATAGAATTGTATGTAATAACGGAAGATTTGGGAATAAGAATTTTAAGGGAATTACATTTAGAATATGGGCATATAGGAGCAAGAAAAATATGGTTAATTTTTAGGGAAAATTATATATGTAAAAGGGATCATAAAATAGCAAAAGAGGTAATTAGAAAATGTCATGTTTGTCAATTAGGAAAAGAGAAAAATCATAAAAATTATAATGTAGTGAAAACTGTAATGGCAAGTGGATGTTTAGAAATAGTGGCAATAGATTTTATTAGTAATCTAATAGTTAATGAAGAGGGAAATAATAATATTTTAGTAATAGTGGATGTGTTTTCAAAATTTGTTAAATTATATGCAACAAAAAATATGAAAACAAAAATAGTGTTAGAAAAGTTAAATCAATATATAGAACAGATAGGTAAACCTCAAAATATTATTTTAGATAATGCAACATATTTTAAAAATAAAAAAGTTGAAAAGTTTTTTGAACATCATCAAATTAAATGTAGTACTATTAGTATTAGACATCCAGCAGGAAATCCTGCTGAAAGGTATATTAAAGAAGTAAATAAGTTTTTAAGCATTTTAGTAAATCAAAATAATAGGAAATGGGGAGAAAAATTAAATGAGGTAGAATGTTATTTGAATGAAGTGCCAAATACTACAATGAATGAATGTCCAGTATATATTTTAAAAGGAGAGAATCCACAAAGGAAATGGATAAGGGAAAGGGGAATTGAATATGAAAAGGTATTAGAAGAAGTTAGGATAAGGGAAAATAAGAATGCTCAAAAATATGTAAAAAGAATGGAAAAGAGAAGGAAAAATAAAACAACATTTAAAAAAGGGGATTTAGTAATAGTTAAAGCGTTGAGAGTAACAAGTAAAAAAAATAATATTTGTGCTAAATTACAATTTCCTTTTGAGGGACCATATGAAATCGTTAATGAGAATGAGGGAAATAGTTATATAGTTAAATTTATTAAATTGAAATATTTAAAGCACAGGCTTGACAAATGATGGTGAAGAAAAATTTACTATTGAAAGGAAATTTGATTTGGCAAGGTGAAGTAATTCACCAAGTCAAATCAAATTTTGGGGAAATTGATATGGATTTTTCTTCATGGTGCACGTTCTTTCAATGAAATGTTGGAACGTGGTCATGATTTTTAAATCGGTTGTCTAGATTAAGTATTTTTTTGATATTGTATTTGTTTTTGTTTAGTTTATAAGTTGTTTTGGAAATTTTTGTTATTATTGATTTGATTGTCATAAGAAAAACTTGAAATTGTCATTAATGAATCTTGTATATTTAAAAGATTGTAATATGAAGAATGAAATATAACATATAAATAGTTTAACAAGAAATTTGATTTAAATAAAAAGCATATAAATTAACATAAAAAAAAATATATTGAAGAAGAAAAAAGATTGAAACCAGATTAGTATAGAGGCAAATAGTAGAAATCAGAGCAGAGCAGAAAGAACGAGATAGAAGGTATAGAAAAGCAGAATCAAGGAGTTAATAAATAGAGACCTGGATTGAAGACCAAGCAGAGAAAGAAAGGAAGTTATTTTTTTATATTGTGTAATAAGGGATCGGGATACTAAATTTTTTATTTTATTTTTGTATTTAAGGACAACTAATTTGGAAATCTTGAATCCACGACTGATAATTTTATTGAAAAAGGGTGTTCCGGAAGGAGGATCCATTTCAATATATATATAGTTTTTCATTAATTACATGTTCAGCTAATCCGCAAGAGTTTCTGTAAAATATTAATTGTGTATTTATTTGGAAATACCTAATCCTGTGTACCTGTCGGAAATACCTTTAATTTACTTATCTCTTTATTCTAATAACTATGTTGTACCTACTTAAGATTATTCCTTTAAATGTATAAAATTCACAAATAACAGGTATAAAATTATTATAGCTAGTCAGTATTATAACTTATCTTGAAGCTACTAGTCGATAGAAAGCATAAAATATATTATTTGTATACGATGGCATCAGTTTCAGTAATTAAGAGTTCACGCGGTTGTGACTTACTAGTTGTAGAAAAGTTTCAGTTTTGTAAACAGGACGTATTAAAAAGTGGTGAAGTACGTTGGAGGTGTATAAAGAAAAATTTAAGATGTTTAGCCAAACTGTACACTGTTGGTGCGGAATACACAGTTACTAGAAGTGAATTAATCCACAACCACGAGTCCGATGAAACTACGTTGGAGAGAAAAATAGTGACGACTTCATGCAAGCGCAAAGCTGAGGAAGACATATCGGAGAAACCTTCAAAAATTATTAAAAGCGTTCTTTTAAATCATTTGCCAGAGAATTTGTCATCGATAGATGTCAGTCTAATAAGAAGAAATTTGTACAACAGCCGCCGTAAGCTCTTACCAGCCCTGCCTAAGGATATTCACACACAGCTGATAATATCATTGTTTTTTCTTGCCATACAAAAATAATAAGTTTATGTAAAATGAAAGATTTTTACATGGATGGCACATTTTCTTATTGTACAAAATATTTTTATCAGTTATTTACCATCCATGGACTGGAAAATGGGCATTATGTTCCTCTTTTGTATTGTCTGTTGCCCAATAAGACCAGTGACACATATATGAGACTTTTTCTGTTGGTAAAATCTAAAATTTTTGAACTTTATAATATTGTTTTTAAACCGAAGGAGGTATTTGTGGATTTTGAAATCGCAATTCATAACGCATTAAAAGTTGTCTTTCCCAAAACCAAACTAAATGGTTGTAGATTCCACTTGCACCAGGCGTGGTATAGGAAAATACAATCATTAGGGTTAACCCAAATGTGTAAAGATAAAAACTGCGAGGAAAGCAAATGGCTTACTCATACTTTTGGGCTAACTTATTTAGACCCTTCTGAAGTTGAAGATTGTTTCATATTTGATCTCATGTCATACAAACCGGACCATAAACTTATAGATAAATACGCAGACTATTTATTAGAAAACTACATAGCGCCAGAATCTCATTTTCCACCAAATATATGGGCATATGAAAACCCATCAATTAAAAGAACCACAAATGCCTGCGAATCATTCCATTCGCACTTTAATTCTAGTTTTTATTCAAGTCACCCTTCTATATTTATTTTTATAGAAAAATTAAAAGATTGTCAGATCGATGCATATTTAAAAATAAAAAATTTAAATATTCCAGCAAAAATTAAAGACAAACAAGTAAAAAGCAAACTAAAATTTATCGAAAACATGGTAAATATGCTTCGATCTGACAATATTTCTAGAATTAATTTCGTTAAATCTGTATCACATCAAAACGTTTTTTAAAAATTTATAGTTTACCTAAGTTATAGAAATAAGTTGATGTAATAATTTTATTGAAATAAAGAAATATTTTAATATAAAGCATTCTGTTATTTTATTTGATTTGCGGCCGAAAATACCTATGAGATAAGGAAGCAACTTAAAACCTCCGGCCGAATTTACCTACCGGCTTTTAGTGCCTGCCCTTTTTCCGGCCGAAATTACATCCGCCCTTTATTCTAAAGACTTAATTGTAGAAGTTATATTAATATCAGTATTAAATGTTTATATCTATTTAATTTTTTATATTTCCATTGGATTAACAGTAGCTTATAGATTTCGTCTTTCTTATTATAGCTTAATTGGGTCATTTAATTTTTTATCTTTAAATATAATCAAAGAGTCTAGATTAATTATATTAAAAGGAATAAGGGGATTAATTTTTTTAGTAGTTTTTATAGGAAGATGTTTTAATTGAATATTATATTCAACTCCTACATTAATTATTTTACCTTTTATATAAAAATTATAACATTATTAATAGTTTTAATTGGAATAGTATTAGGTTTAGAATTTTCTAAATTTAGCTTAACTTATAAAATAAATTTTTTTAATTTAACTTTTATAAGGTTTATAGGATTAATATGAAATATACCAATAATTTCTACTTTAGGGGTTAATTTGAATTTTCTAAAAATAGGTAAAGTTTATATAAAAACTTTTGATCAAGGATGAATTGAGTACTATGGTAGAAAATCTTTATTTGTTATATTAAAAAAAATATTAAATATTCAAATTATTTCTATAAATCATTTAAAAAATTTTATAATATTATTATTTATTTGATTCATATTTTTATTATTATTAATTTATCTAAATAGCTTAATTTAGAGCATAATATTGAAGATATTAAGGTAGTTTTAACTTTTAGATAGTTATTTATAAGATAAAATCTAATTTTACATTGAAATTGTAATGTTTTTATTAAACTATATAAATTAATAGAAGTAAAAACGTATTTCAACGCTTAAAAAGTAAGTTAGAAGCTTCTTTTTGAATTCCTTACTTCTTTAATTGGGAAAATCCATTTTTATCATTACCAGTGATATACCTCTAATTTGGTTTCAATTAAAAATAAGGATTATAAATCAAATTTTTAGGTCGAAACTAAATGCAAATTTTTGCTTCTTATTTATAAGATAAATTGAAATTCAGTACTTTTTAAATGCAACTTAAATGTTATTATTAACTATTATCCTATTTTTGTCAAGTTAAAGCCCCTTGATTTCATTCATGATAAATTCCAATTAAAAGAATAGCAATAAAAATTAAAGTAATTAAACTATAATTAACTAAATTAGTAAATTTTAATGTTAAAATTAAAGAAAATAAGAGAGTAATTTCTACATCAAAAATTAGAAAAATAACAGTAATAAGAAAAAAGTGTAATGAAAAAGGTAATCGGGAAGAAGTTTTAGGGTCAAATCCACATTCGAATGGTCTATTTTTTTCACGGTCATAAAAACTTTTTTTAGAAATTAAATTTAATAGTATTGTTAATGCAAAAATAATTAAGATAATTATAATAGATAATTTAAAAATTAAAAATATTACTTATACTAAAAATTTAGATTTTTTAATTGGAAGTTAAATATAATTATTTATATTATATAAGTAATTGATTACCTCATCAGTAAATAGAAATATAAAGGAAAAGTCAAACAACATCAACAAAATGTCAATATCAGGCAGCCGCTTCAAATCCAAAGTGGTGTCAGTATGGCAAAAGTGATTAAAAAAATGTCGAATTAAACAAATTAAAAGAAATGTTGAACCAATTAATACATGTAACCCATGAAATCCAGTTGCTATAAAAAAAGATGAACCATAAACAGAATCTGCAATAGAAAATGGGGCTTCTAAATATTCATATCCTTGAAGGATAGAAAAGTAAATTCCTAAAAGTACTGTAAGAACTAATCCTTGAAGTGCTTGGTTGTAATTATTTTCTATTAATCTATGATGGGCTTAAGTTACTGTAAGACCTGATGTCAGTAAAATAAGGGTATTTAATAGGGGAATCTCTGAAGGATAAATGTAATAATTCCTTTTGGAGGTCATTGTAGTCCAATTTCAATAGAAGGTATTAAAGATCTATGAAAGAACCCTCAAAAAAATGAAAAGAAAAAAAGAATTTCAGAAGTAATAAAAAGAATTATTCCTCATCGTATGCCATTAGTAACTAATAAAGTATGTAATCCTTGATAAGTTCTCTCTCGAGTAACATCACGTCATCATTGAAATATAATTAATCTTGTTGCTAGTAATTCAATTATAAACAATGTATTATTATAAAGATGGAATCATTGAATTAATCCTATTATTGTTGTTATAGCTCGAATAGCACCTAAGATTGGTCAGGGTCTAATATCTACTAAGTGGTACGGGTGATTTTTATGTATTGACATAAGTTTCTCTAGAGTATAAAGTTCTTAAAACTGCAAATACATATGATTGGATAATTGCTACTGCTGATTCAAGAGTTAATAGTAAAATTTGTGTAATAATTAAAATATTAATAGTTAAAATTGATAAGAAATTACCAGTTTGCCCTAATAAAGTTAAAAGAAGATGACCTGCAATTATATTAGCAGAAAGTCGAATTGCTAGAGTTCCAGGTCGAATAATATTTGTGTAATAATTAAAATATTAATAGTTAAAATTGATAAGAAATTACCAGTTTGCCCTAATAAAGTTAAAAGAAGATGACCTGCAATTATATTAGCAGAAAGTCGAATTGCTAGAGTTCCAGGTCGAATAATATTTCTAATAGTTTCAATACATACTATAAAAGGTATTAAAATAGCAGGAGTTCCTTGTGGAACTAAATGAGCTAATATATATTTAGTATTTATAAATCAACCAAAAATTATAAATCTAGTTCAGGTAGGTAGGGCTAATCTTAGTGTTATAGATATTTGACTTGTCCTAGTAAAAATATATGGGAATAATCCTAAAAAATTATTAATTAAAATAAAACAAAATAATGTAATAAAAATTAAAGTTCTTCCTTTGTTTTTGTTATTAATTCCAATTAGTACTTTAAATTCCTGATGTAAAGTTAAAAAGATTTTTATTCATAAAATTTGAATACAAGAAGGAGAAGCTCAAAAAAAAGATGGGATAAATAAGAAAATAATAATTGTTCTTAATCAATTAAGGGAAAGTCTAAAATTTGAGGTTGGATCAAAAGAAGAAAAAAGATTTATTATCATTTTCAGTTAAAATTAAGTTTTTTAATTTTTAATCTATTTTTAGATTTATTAATTAAAAAAGAGAAATAAATAAAATTATTTACTAAAAAGGAAGTTAAATTAAAAAATATAAATAGTAATATTCAGTTTAATGGTATTATTTGTGGTATAGAAAATTATTTTAAAAAATTATTTTAATTTGACAAATTAATGTTATGTATTAACTAAATTTTTCATTAGAAATAATCGTTAACTTATTATACAGGGTGTTTCGCAATTATTGGTCCAAACTGAAAGGGGTTGTAGAGGGCATCAAAATAAGCTAGTTTGCATAATAAACTCCTATTTCAAAATTTGTCGTTTGGGCACTAGAGCAAAAAAAATAGGAAAAAGAAAGATTAGATTAAATCCGCTACTTGCAAAATATTCGTTCATGTCTCACGCACTTTCATCGATATTTTGACTGGACTAATTATTATTAACAACAACTTTTTTGGATTTGTTTGCCCTTTTTTGCCGCATGTTTTTCCTTCACTCAAATATTTGATAGGGCCAACTAAAATTATCCATTTAGTTTTAGAAGTAACTGAGTTGAGTAAATACTAAACAGAAGTAAATAGCTTTAATTTGGTGGTAGAATGGAGCAATATTTGAATTCGCATCTGGCTGATATGCATTTAATTTACGGAGAAGCTCGGTGTAATGGGAGAAGAGCCGCGCGGCTATACGCCGAACGGTTTCCAGCACTTGATCATCCTGACCATCGCATTTTTGCAAGGATTCATGGACGTCTTCAAGAAAGTGGCAGCGTCAAACGTCTTAGGGGCGCGGGGCATCCATCAACACGCGCACGGTGGCGTTTGAGGAAGCGGTTCTGCACCATGTAGAAAACAACCCGTCCACAAGTGTACGTGCGATTGCACATGTTCTGAGAGCAGCGCCGACTACTGTTTGGCGTGTTCTTCGGGATCAACAACTGCACTCATACCACCTGCAAAAAGTCCAAGCTATGGGTCCGGATGACTATCTGCCGCGGCGCCTTTTTTGTAATTGGTGGTTGCAGCAGAATTTGAGGCAACCGAACTTTGGCCGCTGTGTCTTGTTTACTGACGAGGCATGTTTTACACGAGACGGTTATTTTAATAGCCGTAACAGTCATATTTGGAATGAAAATAATCCCCATGCCATAGCCTTCCGAAGAAACCAACACCAGTTTGCCATCAATATTTGGGCCGGTATTTTGGGCGAGAAGATCATCGGGCCATATTTGCTTCCACCACGCTTAAACGGGCACATTTATACTCAATTTTTGCAGCATGTGCTTCCGGAGATGTTGGACGATGTTCCACTGGACATAAGAGATGGCATGTGGTTTCAGCACGATGGTGCACCTGCACACTTTGATTTGCAAGCGCGGCAATATTTGGACCACATATTTCCCAACAGGTGGATAGGCCGAGGCGGCCCTATGCGTTGGCCTGCGCGGTCCCCCGACTTGTCTCCATTGGATTTTTTTGTTTGGGGCCATGTAAAATCATTAGTTTACGAGACACCTGTTCCCAACCAAGAAGAATTACTGGGAAGAGTGATGGCCGCGTCCGCACAGATCCAAGACATGCCAGGGATATTTCACAGGGTCCGGCAATCAATGAATAATCGAACTTAGCTATGCATTGAACAACGTGGAGGACACTTTCAGCAACTTTTGTAAGATTTATGAATAAACTAATAAAAATCACTAGTTATCTTTTTTTTGTTATGGTTCTCAAACGGTAAATTTCCGGATAGGGGTTTATTATGCAAACTAGCTTATTTTGATGCCCTCTACAACCCCTTTCAGTTTGGACCAATAATTGTGAAACACCCTGTATAATGGTTTAAAATTCCATTGCAAACTTTCTGCAAACGTCCAGGAGTTGCATCAACTTTAATTCCTAGTGATGGAACAGTTCATAAATGGATTACATCTGCTGCAGTAATTAGTATTCGAATATTAGTTTCATAAGGGATAGTTATTCGATTATCTACATCTAGTAGGCGAAAATTAAATTTTTCTAAATCTGTTGTTGGAATTATATTCGCTATGTGCACGTAACCACGTGACCCACGTCGCCTGATCTTAGCGCTCGCGGCGGATCTAACGCAAAGTTCAACTGCAGGACCAATTTACATATGATTGTATGTGTTTTTAATAAAAAATATGGGTCATAGTGTTTGTTGCATTCGTTTTTGCCCAAATAACAGTAAAAATACTAAAAGCACATTTTTTACATTCCCTACGAAAATAAAAAGACCAGAAGAACGCCATAAATAGATATCTGAAGTAAAAATACAAAAGTAAGTATAACCTTTATAATACCTAAATATGTTTACTTTTATACAGGTGATATCAGAATGGATTAAAAAACAAACATGTGGATAAATGTAGTAAAAATAAATGCTAAAATATTTTTTTAGTGGTGAGAAATCTTCTTGCTCACCAACACCCAGCTATATAATTTGTGGCGACCATTTTATTGGAAACAAAAAATCTGTTCTACCCAGTTAACAAGTACAAAAGGTTTCTTCTACAGAACAATCTACTAATACTAAGGGGACCCTTATTGCGAAGTAACTAACGATGAATTTATTGACAACGAAGAATATTATAAAAGAAGCGCAAGTTCTTGTTTAGAAAAAGCTTCTCAAGCTTACATAATCGATGAAAACAACGAAAAATCAGATGTTTTTTAGAGAATCTTCTATTTGCTGTATTTATAAATCTCTTGAAAGTGAAAAGTGTGATGTCCAGACCCGAACTGATATAGTGGTTCAATAAAAAGTATGTTACAATGGAAAAAACTTCTAGAGATAATATCTGTTGGAACAGACATAAAAAGCATTTAAATAAATATAATTATTTAAACATTTATTAATTTTTATTATCTATTAGTTAAATTGCAATCTTTGTTACTGATTTTCAGTAACTTATTTACACTTTTTAGAATTTAAAAAGATTTTTCTTTAATATATTAAACTGTGTATAACCTTAAATTCTAATAACTTTAATGGATTAACTAATCTTAATACATTGTATATACTTACTTTTTTACCCCGTAATGAAATAAGATACGAAGATGGGCAGAAAAATATTTAAAAACACTATGAAATATTTTAAATATTTAATTAAATTGTATTTCAATTTTTTTTTTCTATTTAAACCCTGCGTTAGCGGTCCTGCAGTTGAGCTTCGTGATTTGGCCGCAAGAAGTCTCTAGTGTCGTGCGCATAGCCAATAGGAGTCAAATTCAATGTTTGTAAAATCTGAATATTCATAGGATCAGTATCATTGGTGACCAATAGTTTTAATTGAAATTATTGGATTGTTAATTTCATCTAAAATATAAATTAATCTTAATCTTGGAATTGCAATAAAAATTAAAGTAATTGAAGGTAGGATTGTACAAATAATTTCAATTATTTGCCCTTCTATAAATAATCGATGGGAAAATTTATTAAAAAATAATGAAATCAATAATTGTCCGACTAATATAGTAATAATGACTAAAATAAGTAGGGCATGATCATGAAAGTAGGCTAATTGTTCTATTAATGGAGAAGCCCTGTCTTGAAGTGTAATATTTTTTCAAATTGAAATTTCTAAAAAAAGAAAATCTTTAGTTTCGGGGTTTAAATCCGATGCACTATTCTGCCATATTAGAAATTTGTTAATTGTGGCAGTTCAGAGTATGAGTGTTCAACTGGGGGATTAAATTGAAGTCATTCAATTGATGAAGATATTCTTAATGGACAAATTCTTTTTCGTTGTACAGAAAATGCTTCTCAGAAAATAAATAACAGGTATAGAACTCCAATTAATGGGATTAGTCTTCCAATTGAAGAGACAATATTTCAGAGTAAATATCTATCTGGGTAGTCAGAGTATCGTCGAGGTATTCCTATTAACCCTTAAAAAATGTTGTGGGAAGAATGTAACATTTACTCCAATAAATATAATAACGAATTGGATTTTTAAGTAGAAGTTATTTAAGGTTAAACCTGTAAATAATGGGAATCATTAAATTATACCTGCTATAATTGCGAATACTGCCCCTATAGAGAGAACATAATGAAAGTGGGCAACTACATAATAAGTGTCATGTAATACAATATCAATTGAGGAGTTAGCTAATACCACTCCAGTTAATCCTCCTACAGTAAAAAGAAAAATAAAACCCAAAGATCAAAGAGTAACTGGTGAGAAGTTAATAATTGTTCCATGAAATGTAGCTAATCAACTAAAAACTTTAATTTCTGTTGGAACTGCAATAATTATTGTTGCTGATGTAAAATAAGCTCGAGTATCAACATCTATTCCTACTGTAAATATATGATGGGCTCATACAATAAATCCTAATAGTCCAATTGCTATTATTGCATAAATTATTCCTAATGTTCCAAAAGCTTCTTTTTTTCTTCTTTCTTGTCTTACAATATGGGAGATTATACCAAATCCAGGAAGAATTAAAATGTAAACTTCGGGATGCCCAAAAAATCAAAATAAATGTTGATAAAGGATTGGGTCTCCTCCACCAGCCGGTTCAAAAAAAGATGTATTTAAATTACGATCTGTAAGTAATATTGTAATTGCACCGGCTAGGACTGGTAAAGATAAAAGTAAAAGGATGGCTGTAATAAATACTGCCCATACAAATAAAGGTATTTGGTCTATTGATATTCCTTGTGGCCGTATGTTAATTATTGTTGTAATAAAATTAATAGCACCTAAAATTGACGAAATTCCTGCTAAATGAAGACTGAAGATAGCTAAATCAACAGATGGACCATTATGTGCAAGATTAGAAGATAGAGGGGGATAAACTGTCCATCCAGTTCCAGCCCCTCTTTCTGTAAACCTTCTTATTAATAATAAAAAAATTGGGAGTAACCAAAATCTTATATTATTTATTCGAGGGAAGGCTATATCCGGGGCTCCAATTATTAGTGGAACAAGTCAATTTCCAAATCCTCCAATTATTATTGGTATCACTATAAAAAAAATTATAACAAAGGCATGAGCAGTAACAATTACATTATAAATTTGGTCATTTCCAATTAATGATCCCGGCCTTCCTAATTCAGTACGAATTAAAAGTCTTATGGAGGTACCAATTATAATAATAATAATAATAATAATAATAATAATGTCTTTATTATTTCTCAATTTAAGAGTAACAAAAATAATACAGTGGATATACATGAAATATATAAGAAATAAAGGGCGAAGTTCATTTCTTACAAGTACATTATAATATACCTGCAAGTAATGCTCTACCACTTAACCCTAGAAAAATAGTGTGAATACCTAATTTAAAAATAGCTACTATTATAAAGAAAATAGAAAAAAAAACAAATTTGATCACGAGCTAATTTTGTCATTACCTATGCTTGATTACTAAATAAATGATTTTTATAAATTAAACTAAACTTGACGATACTTAATGTTTTAAGATCATTGGATAGGGG